>QYTT01082163.1:9889-22464 GCA_006980735.1 Dasypogon diadema
GGCCGAAATTAGACAATGATCTGAATTGCCAACATTGATACTAATTGAGTTCAGATCTAAAAGATTAGCGTTGTGACCCAAAACATCAGGAAAACGAATAGAACAACTTACTAACTGTTGGTGAGTGCCTGTGGAGTTTGAATATAATCCAAATCTAAGAAAACTCAGGACTATTCGAAGAATGTTCTGTAGGTGGTACGTCGTTTCGAATATAAAGTCGGATTCCGCCTTGCTGGGAAAAGATAGGCACCAAGTGATAACCAGGTACAATACCTTAGTTGAAATTAATGCGAAAACGACCGGCTTTTTCTGTGTAAGGTGGCAGTACACATAGGAAAAATTCCCTCTCAAGCTACAAAGTTTGTAAAAATTTAAAAAAAATTCTTGCATTGCCATGAAAAGCTGCAGTGAAAGCACAAATGCGCAACGCAACTAAAGTTAACGGTCAGAGCGGGGAGATAAAGGGAAAAATAAAATTACCTAGCTGTGTAAAAAATGACTCGCGAGCTGTGGTAATTATTTAAATTTTATTTTTGCACACATGATACCAAGCACAAATATAGAATTTATTTTGAAAACGAATTCAATTTTAATGGAAGGAGCACTGTCGCGGCGCACGTCTATCCCCGTCATTGGGAAACAACCCAAGGAATTGCGATTTTTTATTTGATATAGCTGGAGGTTTCATATGGCAACCCTACGAAGGAGTTGTCCAAACTGGCCCATTATCAAACTTGGTCTTTCAATTTTAGTAAAGTATTTATGCACCAAATTTCAAATATCCAGCTCAAAGCGTTCTCGAGATAATGCGTGGACCGACAGACGGACAGACAGACATCTACTAAATGGTTTCTTTTGTTCTCCTATTGATGGTACATAATATAGTTTATTTTTGTGTATCATGAATATTTTTATGCCTTACAATCGTCTGCTCGAAGCTGTAATACCCTATATCTATCTACGGCATAAAAAGTTAGGTAGATCAATAGATAAAAGTGTATGTTATTAGTGCAGATCACATTTATTATTGAGTAAAAGAACATGCAACATACAAAAAAACAATTCTTGTGAACAAAATTTAATTCGTAAAAGTCTTTAACTTTTCCAGACGAGCTCGCTGAAAACGATTAACCCAGAATTCACCAATAATTATAAAAGCGCTCAACGAAAATCCTGAGAATAAAAGGGTAATTTAAAGATTACAAGAAAAATGTTTAAGTTTTGTAATACCAAACAGAAGAACCAGAAAACAGCCTTGCATGTCATCCAGGTTAACCATGTGGTTAGTTATTTGTCGAGACTGTCCCTGAGCGCTACATTTATCGGTGGTTGGTAAGTATTTCTGATGCCACCTTTCGATGAATCCCGTTTGATGCAGCCTTCTAATTTCGTCATTAATCAATTCCAGATATGGACTACCGGCAGGTAAAATTAACCCAATTTGCTCATCAACAAAGTCCTCTTTGGCTTTAGTAAAAGAAAAAGAAAAAGTTTAATATTCATATGTTAATTGCAATTTAACTTATGCACGTGTATTTTATAATTTAAAATTAATTAACCTTAAATTTTAAGTGTTTTAGGTTTTACAATTTTTAAGATAAAATTAATGAGTCTCCTCCCACTGGATCTATGAAGTCTTTTCACCAAGAGAATTAAAGTATGTGTGTAATAAAAAGTAACCAAGATTTAATTAAAAAAAAAAAGACAAGAGATCCCCTGACATCCACTAGTCCCAAGAGAAGTTTGGTGAGGTACTGTAAGAAGGCCGACCGGGAGAAGTCAGACTGACTAAGCTTTCGTTAAAACTGTGAAGAACTATTTTATATGTTCTTCTATTGCTCCGCTGGTTCATTACGCGGTGGTCAAAAAATTATTGGACAAAGCCAACATAATTCTGCGAAGTTCACTCAAGAGCTGCTGTTCTTTCTTGAGGGAATTATTTGACTTGCCTCATTTATCACAAGCATTTTCACCACCTTGAGTAGTTGCTTGTTAAAATTGAAAATTTTTTCACTTGTTTAAGTTTCATGAAAGGCAAAAATTTTTAGAGATGAGATTTGTTAGCGAAGCGCCAACATTTAACAAATTCTGGAGTGTTTCGATTTCGACGGCAAGAAAATCTCATTAGCATGGCAAAGTTTTCAAAAATTTTACCTTTTATCAGCTTGTTTTTAATTACAAGCATGAATTTGATATGGAAGCAAAAATAAATGTTCAAAGGAAATATTCCTAGATTTTCGTAAACTGAAAAGATGCAAACGAGCAAAAATTTATTCTTGCTTCCATATAAAATTCATGCTTGTAATTAAAAATAAGCTGAAGAAAAAATTTTCCCTTTCATGGAAATTAAACAAGTAAAAAATTTTTTGATTTTTGATTTATTGAAACTTGAGTTCCATCAAGCGCTCTTTTCCATTTTTTCAAGTTGCTTATGTTTAGCCAATTTCTAAAAAAGAAGTAACAAATCACGTGTCTTACAAAAAGCAATTCCAAAGTTTTTGAAGTACTTATTAATATTTGCTGGCTTAATTGAACATTAAGAACCATAATTTAGTGAGGATTTAAGTTTTTGACAAAGGTTGTAACTTTGACTTAGTGAATTCCGAACCTCGAACATTATTCAAATGAATGGGATGTTGTCTTGTCGAATACTACTTACATTAATATGGTATTTTTCTTTATTTTGTATTTTTGGCTCATACCATGGTACACTCGTGACACACTTGATTCGTCTTTGTTACTTTTAGTATAAAATGGACTTGGCGAATTTAGTAGCGTGTTATATAAATAACCAAAATTGAGCTAATTAATAAGGAATCTGATCTATTAAGAGTGGAAACCGTACCGACTTTTTCTAATAAAAGGCAAACTGTTTTCAAATTTTCAAGTAAATATAAAAATTACTTTTTGACTTTTATTTTCTCGGGTGTAAATAAAAGTTATTTTCTAATTTTTTGACTTTTACTTTGTTACAATTTTTAGTAATTTCTATGCTTTTATTTTTCAGACAGAAATTTAAGTTATTTCCTGAGTCTTATTTTTTGTAATTTTGACAAATGTTTATAGTTGTCTACTCTATTATATACAATGCTTAGAAATCCTTATATTTTGAGCAAATGACTGTCGATAAAACATTCAATTGGCTGAATTACATTAAGGAAGTTGTCACCGACGCGGTCGTTGTCGTTGTCGTCAAACACTGCGTTTGATGCCAGGTAAATTACATTGGACATTGGACCACAGGCGCTATTTGTGTGCCATTTCATTGACATTTTAAACTGATCATTTTGTGAAATCGTAAATAATATGAAAAAAAAACTTTAACTTGTTAGAGTATATAATACTGTAAAATGTATCTTGTTCCCAATAATTATTTTAATAAACTTTTTTTTAATGTTTTTTCCTTAAAAATTTAGGCTTTGAATATTGGCAGCAACGGAGCGTCGACGTTAAAATTAGAGTTAGAAATGAATCGACGTTAACACCGACGACGACGTCAGTATGAGCAATGTAATGCAGTCTTTACAGTACAATTGATTCTAAATATTTTTGACATATAACAGCGACCACGACGACGTCGACTTCGCAAATGGGTTGCATTATTCTTCTATTTTATTTCAATACCTTAAAGGATGCAACCTACTGTAAGAATTTGGTAAACAATATGATGCAATTTGTCGGTTGCAGGCGGCCCAGATCATGTCCCGCTATCTCTTGCGAATGCATTATCAGGCAAAGAATTTTGCTTTCGGTTAGTCAGTCAGTTACAGTAGAAGAGAACTAGCGCTAGAGTGAGGTCAAGTGTTTTGTATAGTGTCGGATTCTATTTGTTAAAAGAAAACCATCCTGTGTTTAATAAATTTTAAAGGGAATGTTTCAGTGTTTTTAATACTAAACCAACCATAATTCTCACAAATTAATCAGAAGTGGGATCGCCAGGATTTTTGTGGATGATTTTATAAGGGAGTTGATTCATACGGAATCATGTGTTTCATTCTGAAGAAAATTCAGCTTTTGGTTCCTCATACGGAGGTGTATGTGAGAATTTTTGGTTATACGACACGATATTAAACCCAGTTTGATAGAACACTGTGCAATGGCGGATATAAATGCTCACGTTGAAAATTTTCTAAATAAGGCTACTGTGAATGACCTCAAACTAAAATTAAGTGCCTTGCAATTGTCAACAGCTGGGGCAAAAGCAGCTTTAAAATTAAGATTGGAAAATGCATGGAAGAATTTAGATGCAAATGTGCTGGCGAATCATGTGCCAGCCGAATATCCAGATTTACCGAATATCGATGAAAACTCTGAGGTGGAGGACCGTGGCCAGAACAGTGATAACGGTGATCCTCCTGATAACTCCACGGAAGAAGACGAGCTGGACCGAGAGTTGGAAAGGTTGCGTAGAAAGGTTGCAAAAAAGCGCGAAATAGCAGAGCTGAAGAGGAAATTGCAAGAGCTGACAGAATTGGATGCGGTATCGAGTTCGGGATCTTTTGTGCACTTTAGAGATGTAGAGGAATCTTTCCAAAGTTTCAGTGGAGACAACCAATATCCAATCGAAAAATGGATTCAGACCTTCGAGGAGTCAGCCGAAGTTTTATCATGGGATTGTAGGATGAAATTCGTATATGCTAAGCGCCTAATGACCGGTACTGCCAAGATCTTCCTGCGCACTACTGCCTTTAAGTCTTGGACTGAACTGAAGAACGGATTGTTGAAGGAATTTCAAAGAAGGGTCACCAAGGCCGATGTTCACGCGGAGCTTAGGAGAAGAAGAAAGAAACCTTCTGAATCGTGGCAGCAATATATATTTTTGATGCAGGAACTGGCATCCCAAGCCGATATTGAGGAAGCAGATATCATGCACTACATCATAAGTGGGGTGGCAGACACCGATGTCAACAAAATGCTGTTGTATGGGGCTGATAACATGGAAGAACTCAAGCTGGCATTTAGAAAATATGAGAAGATCAAATCAAGGACGTTGGACAATGGCCCAGCAGGCTTGAGAAGTCGTCAAACAGAGCAGAAGCAGACGAAGTCAATCCATAATAAAGTCAAGTGCTACAACTGCAACGAGCTAGGACATACCAGCAAAAATTGCTTGCAACCTAAAAGAGACAACAATTGCTTTAAGTGCGGCAAGAGGGGACACACTTTTAGGGACTGCTCACGTGGATCAGGAGTGATGACTGTTCAACGCCAGGATGACGCCGAGGGAGAATATGGGCAACCGAAGCAATTAGAGTATGTATCTTCAAATAGTAATGATTTTGAGCTCTATCTCAGGTATTCGTTTGGAGAGGATGATGGTGGTGACATGCGGTATTCTTGCAAGTTGTGGACTTTGCTGGACTCGGGTAGCCCAATCAGTTTTGTGCAGAGGCAATTTTTACCATCTTTCGTTGTATCTTCGGTGGACAAAGATAAGTACAGTTTTGTTGGCATTAATAATAGTTCTCTTAAAGTAGTAGGTTTAGCAAGATCTAAGGTTTATTTTCATGACCATACTATTAGTATTCGTTTGTTTGTTGTGGAAGATTCTAGCATGTCATATTCGTCGGTGTTAGGTAGGGACTTTTTAAAGATTAATAACATGAAATTGACAAGGACAGGTAGCCAAGTTAAGTCTACAAATAAGTCTGATAATACTCCTGAGGCACACGCCTTGAATTGTTTAGATTTAAATTTCGCGGAACAAATTCTGAATATTGATTTAATTGCCGATAAGAAGGACAAAGTTCCCATGGATATTAATGACGAGATACCCTTTCATGTTAAAAAAGAAGTTCAGGAACTTGTGGCTCAGTGTAACGGTTCCACTGCCTCAAACGCGAGGTCATCTGAAGTTGAATTAAGCATTAGGCTGGTTAAGGATGTGCCATTCTATTCCACTCCTCGTCGCCTTCCCTATCTACATAAACTGGAATTGCAGAAAATACTTGACGACCTTTTGAAGAGAGGTATAATTCGCGAGAGCAATTCACCCTACGCGTCACCAATTGTGTTAGTTAATAAAAAGAATAATGAATTTCGTCTTTGTGTTGACTACCGTGTTCTAAATAAGCTCACCTTAAGAGATAATTACCCGTTACCCCTGATTGAGGATTTGTTAGATAGGTTAAAAGCGAAAAATTATTTTACCATTCTGGACCTGAAAAGTGGGTTTCACCATGTGCCGGTATCTGAGGATTCAATAAAATATACTTCGTTCGTTACTCCGTTGGGGCAATTTGAATATTTGAAGACGCCCTTTGGGTTGAAAAATGCCCCATCGGTGTTTCAGAAATTTATTAGTCGCATTTTTGGCCCTTGATAGTCGCGGATAAAATTTTTATTTACATGGATGATCTCTTAATAGCAAGTGAGACAATTGAGGAACATCTTGAAATCCTTCGTGATGCTTTGGGTCTTGTATCTGAGTATGGGCTGGAGTTACGTTTTGATAAGTGCAGGTTTTTATATCGGGAAATAGTTTATCTGGGATATTCCGTTAGTAAAGACGGCATAAGGCCTAATCCAGAGAATTTAAGAGCCATTAAAAAGTTTCCTATGCCTAGAGACAGCAAAGGTGTACATAGATTTGTTGGCCTTTGCTCATACTTTAGAAAATTTATTAAGGACTTTGCCTTAATTGCAAAACCTTTATATGACCTACTCAAAAAGGATGCATCATTTGCATTTGGTGATAAGGAACGGGAAACCTTCGAAATACTTAAATCAAAGCTTTTGGAGGCACCGATTCTGGCAATATACAGCCCATTTAGCGAGACTGAACTCCATTGCGACGCAAGTGGCATAGGGTTTGGTGCTATACTTTTGCAGCGTCAGAGTGATAATAAGTTCCATCCCGTATTTTACTTTTCGAAGAGGGCATCGGCTGCTGAACAAAAGTTTCATAGTTATGAGTTGGAAACTTTATCCATTATTTATGCTCTTAGAAGATTTAGAATTTACTTGGTTGGACTGAAATTCAAAATAGTCACCGACTGTCAGTCCTTAACATTAACGCTGGAGAAAAAGACTATAAACCCCCGTATATCTCGCTGGGCACTTGAGTTGCAGGATTATGATTACACCATTGAGCACAGGGCTTCTGGGAAAATGAATCATGTGGACGCGCTGAGCCGATCTATTAACATCTTAACAATCGAAAATGAGTCCTTTGAACTTTTATTGGCTGCGGCACAAAAGAGAGACCCAATTATTTCAAACATCGCTAGAGAATTGGAAAAGAAAGAAAGCCACATGTATTCTCTGGAAAATGGTCTAGTGTATCGGAAGAATAATGGTGATATTGGGTTTTATGTACCACGAAGTATGGAGTTAGAGGTCATTCGTTCGGGTCACGAATCTATGTGTCATTTGGGTGTAGACAATTGCTATGAGTACTTAAGGAGATCCTATTGGTTTCCTGAAATGAAGGCCAAGATCAAGGCTTACATAGGCAATTGTTTAAAGTGTTTGTACTATTCTACAGCGTCCGGCAAATCTGAGGGCGTTTTTCACCCAATCCCCAAAGCTAACTTGCCATTTGATACTATACACGTGGATCACTATGGACCGCTTCCACCTACCCGGTCAAAGAAAAAATATATATTCCTAGTAATTGATTCCTTTACAAAGTTCACTAGGCTTTACGCGGTACAAAGTACTCAGACACGCGAGGTTGTTGATTGTTTGAAATCTTATTTTAATGCGTATAGTAAGCCTAATAGACTAATTTCAGATAGAGCGACCTCTTTTACCTCTCAGGAATTTTCAAATTTTCTTAAGGAAAATCATATTCAGCATGTTCAGGTGGCGACAATGGCGCCGCAAGCTAATGGGCAAGTGGAGCGTGTCAATCGAGTTTTGACTCCAATGTTGGCTAAAGAGTGTGATTCCGAGACAACTGGCGGTTGGGAAGAACAATTGAAGAGGATTGAATTTACAATGAATAACACAATAAACAAAAGCACTGGATTTACCCCTAGTAAATTATTGTTCAGGATAAACCAAAAGGGTGATATATCTGATAGGATTGCACAATTTGTCAGGGAGACTGCCGGAAGGGAGGAGGAGTGCAGCCTGGAAGGACTTCGCGAGGAAGCTTCAAGTTCCATTAAACGTAGCCAAGAGTACAACAAATCTTACTACGATAAGAAGCATAAGGAGCCCCACCAATATAACGTTTGTGATTATGTTATTTTAAAAAGTGTAGCTAACATACCAGGGGTTAACAGGAAGCTTTTGCCAAAATATCGTGGGCCATATAGGGTGGACAAAATTCTGGGGAACGATAGGTATCTCGTCAGGGACATTGATGATTTACAGATCTCTAGATTGCCCTATGAAGGAGTTTGTTCCGCTCATAATATGAAACCCTACAGATTAGGTGAATTATGTAATGATGTGTGAGATTACAATTTTAAATTCGATATATTGTATTACCCATATTGTAACAGAGAATATGCGAATAAGTTTAGTCTAGCTTAGTTAAGCTCTCGAAAAATAGTGAATATTGTACATGGCTCAGTTCTTTAGTGAGTTCTGCTGTTTTATATATATATTTGTGTAATGTTTGTACACTTCGAGTTTTAGAATCTTTTGATTTATTGTATGTAATATTGTACGTGGTACATGCATTCGTCAATGGTTAGCGATAATCGAGGCGATTATGGTCAGGTTGGCCGAGTTGTAAGAATTTGGTAAACAATATGATGCAATTTGTCGGTTGCAGGCGGCCCAGATCATGTCCCGCTATCTCTTGCGAATGCATTATCAGGCAAAGAATTTTGCTTTCGGTTAGTCAGTCAGTTACAGTAGAAGAGAACTAGCGCTAGAGTGAGGTCAAGTGTTTTGTATAGTGTCGGATTCTATTTGTTAAAAGAAAACCATCCTGTGTTTAATAAATTTTAAAGGGAATGTTTCAGTGTTTTTAATACTAAACCAACCATAATTCTCACACTACTAAAGTAAAATTGGTAAGCTTGTAAGTTACATATTTCGATTACTGAAGATCTATATGTTTATCCGTAGTCACAACGGAGGGAGTGCCATTAACAGTAGTGGAGGCAATCTCGATATACTTTCGCCCTTAAAAAGTTGTTTTTAACTTAAGAGAAGGTACAGACATTTCTCAAAAATGACTTTTAATTTTACCTGAAAAAATAAAAGTCACAAAATAATTTTCATATTTGCCTGAAAAAAAAAGTTAAGCTTTGACTTTTATCTAAAACGTCATAAATGTAAAATTGAGTACCATCGTAATGTTACTTGTATTTTGATCACCTTCAGTAGATCTCATTCTTATTGCCTACAGGAAAGTTTTAAAAGCACCATGGAATTTTCCAAGTTCTTCGAAGAACACTTGAAAATTGTCCATATGGATAGAAAATCTCTTTCTAGGTGAAAAGAAATTGTTTTGTTCACAGCAAGTCAACTTGATCATCGCCAGTGCGCCGATCGACTTGTCTAGCACAGACTCTACACCGAGTAGTCACAAATTTTCTATAATTTTGAATAATTTCAGTCAAGTCGATCGGCGCACTGACGGTGATCAATTTGACTTGTTGTGACCGCAACACTTTCTTTTCACCTAGAAGGAAATTTTCTATTCATGTGGATATTTTTAAATTGTTTTTTGAAGTGAATTTCACTTCAAAATTTAATTCAGATAAGTGAAACTTTAAATCTCCTAATATCCTGAAATAATCAAAAATAAACTCAAAATTATAGTGAGATAAAAAAATTTAAGTGTCCTTTCATAACAGATAAAGTGGTGTGAAGAAGAACCAAGAAAATATTTATTCAAAATGTTATTTAACAACTTTTAAGCTTGTGGTGGTTTTATTCTTCCCTATTTACAGTGACCGAATCAATCTACTACTAGTGGCATACTATTTAGATAGACTGAGTTCTGAGGTCGCTTCCAAATTGCCACAGCTGCGTAATACATTTTGAAATGACTCCTAAAACGTCTTTATACCCTTTAGCTTTAATTTGCCATTTCGTGAATATTCCGTTGACCTGTAGCAAATCCTGTCCGCCATCGAAATCAGCGACCTCCAAAATCCCATATGTACTTATTTGCATGATGATCGAGAAACTCTTGAAAAAGTTAACATTTGCGACCGCCATGTTGAATTCTGAAGCTTTAAGGTTAAATTCGTAATCATCAGATTCTGGATTCGCAATCAGTGACCTCGAAAACCTATATATGCATATTTTCATGACGATCGCAAAAACTTTTGAAAAAATTTACATTTCCGGCTTGCTTTAAAAAATAAAAGTCGCTTTAGAAGGAACATCGATTTTTTATTTGAAATAGCTGGAGATTTCATATGGCAAGCCTATGAAGGAGTTGTCCAAATTGGCCCTTTTAGGAACCTGATCTTTCATTTTTAATAAAGTATCTGTGTACCAGTCTCTGACTTAAAGAGTTCTTGAGATAACTCGCTGATAGAAAGATAAATAAATGGACAGACAGACAGAAAGACAGACGGACAGAGGTCATCTATTAAACGATATCTTTTCTTCTTGTAGACTACTATAGCGTTGAACAAACGTTTGTAACGCATAAAAAATATTCATGATACAGAGAAATAAACTATGTTGTCATTATTGGGAAAAAAGAAATCGTTTAATAGATATCCGTCTGTCTATCTGTTCGCGCGCTATCTCGAGATCGTTTTAAGCTAGAGATTTGAATTTGGTAAATTTGTACTTTATGAAAAACTAAAGACCAAGAACCATAATGGGCCAAATCGGGCAACCCCTTCAGAAGGTTGCCATATAAAACTCTTAATTTCTCATTTATTAAATTAAAGTTATTCTTTACAGTGCTAATGTAAAGTGATATGTCATACGTAATCGCCGTATTCCAGAAAATTGCTTTACATAAAAATATTTACAATATATATGTTTTTTTTTCAAAAATATGTCTATATAATATAAAGAGTGCAGCAAATGTAAACGAGCGATGAAATATCTCGAAAAAATTTTTTGAACAGGAGTTGGGAAGCAGCAAAGAGAACAATTGGTAGTGACCTTAAGCTTGACCCGGGGTTAGGTTTAAAGGTCACTTGGATGTCAACTTAATATTTTTTAATAATTATACACTTTCGGTAATTATACACTTTCGGAAAACCGATATGAGAGTTTTGCAACACTGTGCCCCACTATAGTTGCGTTTTTTGGCAGCAGAGTACAGAGTTGTCATACATTAACTGGGTTCAATTAATTCGGGTATTTTACGGAGTTAATAAGCTCACTGGGTGATTTAAGTCTTCTACGGGAAAATAGATTCAAAGCTTTTGTGTTGATTGCAAGTCACAACAATTAAAATAAACACAGATGTGGTTAAGATAATAATGGCCCGTACTTATCTCAGGTTTGCTTAAAAAGAGAAACATAGCAGAGAAAGTATTAGCTATGTACGCCATGGATTCCAACCGTTCTTTTAAGCTTTGATAACTCCGTTTCCCCAAAACCACAGCTTATATTGGCGTTGCGTATGGTAAGTAGCATAACAGCTTTCGTGGAGAAATTACGTATTAAAATGCACTTGCACTGAGAAAGCTTTCAAGTTTCAGTCCCCGGGATTTGACGCCGCACGTGTTAATTCTTTTAATAACTCTTCAAGAAGAGTCACACTGGTATTCGTAACGTTGAACTAATAATAATAAATTATTTTCATAGGCTGATCGTAGTATTCCTCAGAAACCAATCCACATCATATTCGTTTATAATTATGATTTTTGAAGTGAAAACTTCTTTAGCGGCGTTGTACACTTTTTTGTAATGGGTAAAAAATGTTAAACTCGCGTCAGGACACGTGACCTGATCGAAAATTCGTAAGACGGATGGAGAGTAGAATTAATATATACGTGTCCCGATATATTATATATACAAATTCTAAGGTAGTTCTAGAAATGGTAGAGTGGAGGTTGAGGTGTCGTTGGAAAGGTAATCGAAAATGATTCGGTAGAAAAATCGCAGATTTCACACGCTTAGTACAAAAATTCACCGCTAGGGGCACTTTTATGTAGTTTTGATCCGAGGGGGGTGGGAGTGATATCATTGAAAAGGGGCTGATGAGTAGAGTAATTCTTCGTCAGTGACTTTAGTTCCATGTTGCACCACGGCGGCGCTAGAGTCGCTTGAATGCAAATTTCCGAAAACACTCTTTTTGCGCTAACTTTTTCAATTGTTTATGGATTTTGATGCAACTTGGTGGGATGATAGATATTTCGAATGCTAATCGGATAGTGTAGAAAGAATTTCGAATTTTCGAATATTTTCGAAAATATCGAGGATTTTCGAAAAGTGATGGTGTTCAGTTGATCGCCTATAACTTTTGAACGACAAAGCGGAGGGGGGTGTGCGTTGGTCCCGAGTGAGATAACCTTACACCCTATACGGAGCTGTGCGAGGAATATAGGGTCACCACTCAAAATTTCGAGATAGGGTGGTTCAAAAATTTTGTACGATTTTTCGCAAATCTCATTATAACTTCGGTATGTTTTTGTGTATTTCAATGAAAATTCGTGTGTGGGTGCGGAGTGGGGGTATCTACAAGAATTCGT
>QYTT01082164.1:0-29678 GCA_006980735.1 Dasypogon diadema
TTTGTTTCTCTGTAATAATGAGTACTACAGAGAACTACACTGCCATAGCCCTTAAAAGTAATTTTGTAGCCAAACATTACGTTCTGAAAGAGACGCACGGCTTCCGTGATAACGAGTCTTTATGGTTTTTGGTCGTCCTTTAAGGATGAAGGCCAACTAGTTTATACTAAATATGGTTTGTGTACCAGTCTAATACCATATCGTATCACCACCACTTGATGTGGTGAAAGTAGCTGAGAGAATTACAAAAGTATAAGAAATATACATAAATCGAAGATAAAAAGAGCTAAGAGAAAGTACATTGAGGACAGAATTGATAAAGCAGGATAACAAAAAGATATGTGCGAAATGATTGAGGGAACAGTAGTATGTAAATACAAGGAAGATCTCACGTTCACGAGCGAGCGCTAAACACTGTCCCATAAGCAAACGCTCTCGCTCACGAACCAAGAGCGCATGCCAGTGAAAGCAAAGCCACATCCATGTACGCGACCGATAAAATTTTAGGATGAAACTCGTGCTTGATGTAGAAAGGCTCGCGAGCGCTCATAATAGCTCACGCAAAATGAGCATAGGAGTGTTCGTTGTTAACATTAAAAATCAAAAGTGGATTATTTTTTTTTCTTTATTGTACACAGTTAAAAATGAAAGTAGTTATTTCACTCCTCTTCTGTTTCAACATTTATGATGGAAGGAATTAGTAAATTAAAATTTAATTGAGGAGCTGGCGAACAAAACCGGACTTGTCCCTTAATTGTTTTTTTTTTACAGGAGAGGTCAAAATCGAAAATAAGCAAATAGAGATCAGGTATAATTGTATCGGACAAGTCCGATTCTGTTTGAAAATGTAGTTTTTAACAATTATTTTGAGAGGTTTAGTGCCGCTTTTGATGGATAATATTTTTCGGAGGCAAATAAAAGTGAACTTGAGGAGCCAGAAAAAATAAAAAAAAAATTTTGACATAGTGTGGACAAGTCCGGTTTTGTTCGCCAGCTCCTCAATTTTGTTAATTTCTTTACTGCTTTTGACTAGCTTTATTGTTTGCTTCCTAAATGGATGTTCTAGGGGCAGTTGGATAGCAAGCACAGCAAGAGCTATTTGAGTAAACTTCAATAATCCACTTTTGATTTTTAATTTAACAACGAACAATCCTATGTTCATTTTCCACGCTCACGAGCGCGTGCATTTATGAAAGAGAGACAACACAGGCACACGCTCGTAGCTCTCGGTAGTTGCTCATGCTCGTGGGCCATTTCGTGTGCGCTTGTGAGTGAGCGTTTTCGTACCCTGGGAGAAATTAAGTAGGCGGTTGTTAAAGACAGGAAGATTAAAAGTTGCGAAGAAATAGCAGAAAATCTTAATAAATTTTTTATAGAAAATATAAATAAATATTCATATTTCCATACCGTAAAAGTAATATATAAATTATATACAAGAAGTACAAAATTCTTTTAAATCTGCCAGAGTCAGCTGTGATGAATTTGTGGCAACACTTTTCGCCACATATGAAAAACCTTTTTTTTCATATAGCTTATAATTCGTAATAAGAATTTTTATGTAGTATATAAGTACTTGTGATATTTTCAATAAATTTTGTTCTGACTCGACCCAGAATCGAGCCTTCATTGGCCTTTTATTATCGCTCGAGTGACCGAGCCTATAATAGGTTCAGATTTGCTGGCCCACCACAATCTTTTAGTCGATGTTAAACACAATCGACTAATGGGCAATACAACAATGTTGCAATCAACTGGCTCAGCTGCATCATCAGTTAGCGCAACGCTAATAAGTTGTTACGATTTTGTTCAATTTTTCACTTGAAGTTTTATTTAAAAGTCATAAAGTTCTTCACCTTATCCAAGCTTCTTGTCCGTATTGAACATTAACTGTCAGCTATGTTCCTATATTTGACGATGCTACTCCAAGCAGAGCAGATCTGAGGTCCGAGTGAAAAAGAGCGGCAAACAAAAAATCTGAAAAAGAGGTCTGCTCTGATCCGAGTAAGTTTGTTAAGTTCTTTGACAACTGTGGAATGGGAATGTGCCATTGTTTCAACTCTTGCTTTGTTGCAGGTGCAAGAAATTCTGCTCTAAATTGTTTTGCTTTTTTTCATCAAAGAGAAGAAGCAAGGCCGTATTATGAGTGTCGATTGTCGATTGAAATCGACTCCTCAATAAAACCTAAATAAAAAAATGTGCAAAAGCTTTTGTTATTGATTTCAATTAATTATCATTAAAGGATTAGACTTTCAGCATTTTTCCTAAACTCTTAGTCCTAAGTTTAAATATATTGACTTATCGATTTCAATCGACAGTCGACACTCATAATACGGGTCCGCAATTAGAGCAGTGCCGAGTGGGCGAAGGCGCACTTCAGCAGATTTTCTCCTTTGGGTGGGATTAAATCCTGCACAGGACACGGCGATATATCTGGGTACCAGTGGTTGAGGCAATTTCTATTGACGAGGTTTGTACTTGCGAAGCCACTTTAATGTTGCACAGTAATTTCATGCCAAAAAATTGTGGCTCAGTTGCAACATTTGTCAGGTTAATTTCCCAATCTTACTGTTCCCTAACTTCCCTCCGGCTAAACTGTATGCGTTGCATTATAGGATTGCCCCCTGAGCTTCGGCTATACCTTTAAAAATGCAAAGCACAGCTCCAAACTGATCTTTTTTTGCTTGGAGCAAGTCACCGAACAGAAGCGCCATCTATTTTCCCGTAGAAGACTTAAATAACCCAGTAATCTGTGAATCATTTAAATACATAACTTCAAAAAGAAGCTATTACAAATTTGAAGGAAAGTTCCCACTTATAACCCGCGTTGAAAAATTATCACTTTTTTTATTGTTCGGATGCATTGCAAAATTGGTTGACCTACCTTTGCCTTAAAACAATAACTGCATATGGACTTTAAAAATAACCGTTTGAAACGACCATACAAAGTTTATTTATTGTATACATAGGTGTTGCTAAATTAAGAGGAATTTCAACTAAATAATGTAGAAAATTACGTCTAATCACTTATCCACGTGAAGTGAGATTAGTAAAAATATTACATGGATACCATTAATGCAGCTTAATTTATAGAAAAAGCTATGTTTATCCAGGCTTATTTAATAGCTCCAATCTTCTTCGTTACGTCCGAACTTATAGACTAAATTTGCAATGAAGATGAATACATTTTGTATTAAAACGGCAACTCCTGGCCAATTCTCCTTTTTCGCTACAAATATAATTTATTTTAAATATCTTTTTATCTAGTCTTAATTAAGCTTACAATTCGAAGTAAGGTCTTGGATCAGGACGAAAACAGCTGCCATAATCGATGAAAATCCCATGACAAAGCCTATTAATAGCCAAATTTTTGCAGCTCTGGCTCTTGAGAGGCTTACATTATCTTCAGATAACTAAAATGTACGATCTTTGTTCATTATCACTCGTAAAAACTGACTAAAACAAATAATTCCTACATGACTGTTTTTTACTGTATTCACCATGAAGAAACTGAGTGTGCCGAAAACTCCAATAATAGCTTGACCTGCATTTATTTGGCCAGGGTATACTGAGAGTAAATCGATTAAAATCCACCATCCTGTAAAGAACTAAAAGAAATAACGTACGTTAACAAAAAAGGAACCTCCGCATCATCCCAAACAAAAATCGCATTAGTCATAATGGATCAGAAATTCCTCACCAATATGCCCGCAAGAATGGCCGAATTTTTGTTTCGAGCTGTTTCTGAGGTAAACCAATCCTTTATGCTTTCGATAATAGACATCCTGTTAGGCTTGAATTGCAAAAAACAGTAGGACAGTTAATATGCTTAGGCACAGCTAACAAGTTTCTAAAATTCTGCCCAGCTGTGACAACATTCAATTGCAAATGTCATGTCAGTCAAATCAAATGACAACTGGAAAGACATTGGACTTTCCCACAATGGATAGCGTTCAGCTGGCGACAATGTTTTGTTGTCTTATGTAATTTAAGAAAAGGTGAAATTTATAACTTATAATAATAAAGAATAATTTTTGGTAGTTAATTGTTTTGCTTAATTGTTTGGAAATCTTTCACTAATGCGTGTATCCAATTCCATTTTTAAACCAAACTTTCGGAACATCTCCTTTTTCGCGCGCGCGTAGCCGTAGGTCTCCTACGTGAAAGGTGGAGTGGAAAACAAGACGTGTTTACAAAAATCTTGAACATGTCATGAATAAAGATAAAGTGCAAATTTCCGTAGTCTCATCATGATTTACAGCCTCAGGTGATTTTAAATTTTCCCCTACTATTTTATCCACTGGTACATTTCGAATAAAACATTTCCCAATGGCTTCAAAGGTGAGTTTAGAAGAATGTTGGTAATATCACTTAATTCTCACAATTTCAGGTACTAACTAAATCGCAGTCCATATTAAAATTAACTAAACAAGCCCTTCCATGGCACTTACAACGTAGACTGTTTGGTCTAAGTGAAGAGCAGCAGGAAATTCAAACTACTGCTAGGAAATTCGTTTGCGAGAATGTATTACCTGTTGCTGCCTATCACGACAAAACCGGGGAGTTTCCCTTTAACATTGTTCGAAAAGCCTGGGAGATTGGTATTACAACAGGTCACATTCCAACTGAGCTAGGAGGTCCAGGATTAGATCTTTTCACAAACTGCCTTATTTCGGAGGAATTAGGATACGGTTGTACGGCTGTAATGATTACCTTTGAAGTTAGCTCCCTTGCGGTAAAGGTTTAAATAACACACCGATTTCTTACTTTAAAATGGAATTTTAGCAAAACACTGTCTTAAAATTTGGAAACGCTAAGCAAAAGAAAAAATATTTGGGACGTTTGCTAGAGGAACCCTTGCTGACTGCATTTTGTGTAACAGAACCCGACGCTGGCTCTGATGTTAGCGCGGCTCAAACTTCTGCCGTTCGAAAGGGAGATGAGTACATTATCAATGGGCGCAAAATGTGGATAACTAATGCGAGCGTTGCTAACTGGTACTTTGTGTTAGCACGTACTAACCCTGACCCAGGTGTTCCAGCTGCTAAGGCATTTACTGGATTTGTAGTTGAAAAAGACTCCCCGGGGATATTTGTGGAGAAGAAGGAAATAAATATGGGGCAGCGAGCTGCAGATACACGAAGTATCACTTTTGAGAATGTCCGAGTGCCAAAGGAGAACGTGCTAATGAATGAAGGAGATGGATTTAAAATCACGATGTCCACCTTTGATATAGCACGTCCACTTGTAGCTGCAGGAGCCGTGGGTTTATCGAGAAGATGCCTAGACGAATCTTTAAAATATTCAATGGAACGGAAAACATTTGGTGTGCCCATTTGCAATCATCAGGCCATCTCATTTATGCTTGCCGATATGGCAACAGGCGTTGAAATTGGTCGATTAGCCTATCAAAAAGCAGCCTGGGAAATTGATCAAGGTACTTCTGAATAAAATTACAGAACAGATAATGAAAAAAGCTCTTCTAGATATGCGCAATACATACACTGCCTCAATTGCAAAGTGTTTTGCTGCGGACATGGCTGTGAAAATTTCATCTGATGCTGTACAAATTTTTGGAGGGAATGGATATAATAGTGATTATCCAGTAGAAAAATTAATGAGGGATGCAAAAGCTCTTCAAATTTATGGTGGAACATCGCAAATTCAGCGGGTAGTTATTACGAAAAGTCTTATAAAAGAAGCCAGATGAAAGCATTTCGAACAAATTTTGGTGAGGGTGATGCAGATTTTTAAAAATATTCTTAATTTTAACTTTCCGTTTACAATTGAAAATGTTTTCACATAATATGAAATTACAGTAGTTTTTAATTCCTTGCTATTAAATTACAAAACCATGCTCCTTATTCCATATTTACTTGTTTATTTACAAGATTCGTCATAGACTGACTTGTTAACTGTAAAAGAAAGTAGCAATGTGGAAAAAGAATAATAAAAACGAAATATTAACGGGAAAGTAAGCAGAGGTTACTTTTTATATAATCTATGGATAACAACAAACACAGCTAATATAAAAACAGATTACCTGTGTTTTTTGACCAACGGAGTTATGAAAGAACGGTTGGCATCCATGGAGTGTAGAATTAGTTCTTCTTCTGTTTTTTAAGCAAACCTGGGAGAAGTAAAGGCCGTTATTAACTTGATATTCATCTTAATGTCCGTTTTGTCCGCTTTCAATACGCGAGTTAATTTAACCCAGTTATTGTATGACAACTCTGTACTCTGTTGCCAATAGAACGCAGCTATTATCGTAAAAGGTAGTGACAACCACGCGAACGTTCCGTACCTAAAAAACATTGGAGCAATTAAAATTTAATAATAAATCACTGAGTTTTGAAAAATAGTTTTTTTTTAATTAAAACTGAAATGCAATTGTTGTCGGTTGAAGATGCTGCAGTCACCGATGATGATGATGAGGCGTTTGGGGGAGTAAAGGAACCAGATATCGCCTGATCAAAGTACCGCCAGGATTAGTAATAAACATTAGACCTAAGTATCTGCTGAAACCATGCGTCTGCGTCAGCCGAGAAGTAGCAAAGCCGTCAATGAAACAAAGATTGCTCTAGTGCAGACAAGTGGGAAGACAACTTGTAATTTGACATATTAAAATGCGGAGTCGGCCATCAAAATATCAAACTCCGACTCCGACTCCTGCATTTATTTTGTAAGATTGCTAATATAAGTACATGTATGTATGTAGTTCTACAATATGGTTACCCATAACCCTAAATTTCATGGGAACGTAAGTGCCCAGAGTTACCTGCATTTTGTTTTGCGCTTCGATACAAATGTAGTATTTTCACGCATTTTTCAGTTATTTTGAGCACATTTTTGGAATATTTAAAGTTTACTAACACGGAGTCGGAGTCGGCATATTTTTTCTCCGACTCCGACTCCACAGCCCTGGTTTAACTACGCAAAGCCGTAGTGCACCAGAAAACTCCTTAACATGTTCCCTGCCACGTGTACCGTCTTCGTAACATGTTTCTCTTACATGAGAATATCACAAGTAACTTGAACGTATATGGGAGATTTACTCTCAGTGATGAAAGTCTGGCAGGGGACGTGTTAATCTGTGAAGGAAGCCTTTCGTAAATGTTGCCAGGCGAATCTAAAGGAGCATAAACAAAAGTTCAAAGCAGCACACAAAATCTCAAAATCATTTCAACCAAGCTCAACAATAACGGATATGTGTTGGACAGCGGAAAAAACTCTGTCTGTAAGAGGGGCATTCAATGGAGAAAAATGGCAACCACGCCGAAAAACTATGTACTCTGAAAATTAAATTACTTCCCCAGAAAATGCAGGGAATAGTTTTTCTCCGCGGACCTTGGAATGTCAAGAAAACTAAGTGGGTTAGAAAGAGAGATGCATGAACACCTTCCGAAGAATGCCTCTCACATTCTTGTGAACTTCTTTTACTAACTGGGATATTAGGCTATAGGTAGTGTAGTTCTTTCAAATAGCAATGCCTAATACAAAACACATTAGATTATATGTAATTTGCTTTTCATGAGAAAACTTTTAAATTCGTCCAGATTGGGACGTGATACATGTGTATACACTTACACTACTACTGTATGTTAGTCGGCATTTGAAGTAAGATGAAGCGCACTGCAGGAATGGGACTCGGGTTGAACGAAAGAGGAGACATGTACGATCTTATTCATATCGCATAATAAGGCTCTAGATAAATTCTCCCAAAGTGAAGCGAAACATAGGCTCCGTGTAAAAAGTCTAGTGCTAAAGTGGGGATATCGTCGAAAGATAATTTTATACCCTATCCGTTCCATTATTTATAATTTCTACCCATAAAAGGAAGCGAAAAATCCTATTATGTTGCCAAAGAAAATAGTCGTGCATTGCAAGTTGTAAACTGGCAACGGTGTGCTCAAAATCGCAAGGTATGGAGATTCGCAGCCGTAGAGATGGTTAAGATCATATAACGAACACTAAAGCCAGTGATGTTAATGATAAAATTGTCGTTGTTCCGAGACAATGCTCCGAATGCAGTGTAAAAGTTAGTGGCTTATATTTAAATTGTCCCAAGTCCGCGGTATTTTGGCATCTACAAATGGTTGTTTTTTTTTCTTGACTAATCATTAGAAGCCGTTGGGTGTTGCAACAATTGTGTGCTGCGGAATTTACGTTAATCAGTGACCATCAAGCCAGCAATTATTATTATAGAAATGAAATGTATCAATCTGTGTTAATAATTTTAAGCGTAATAAACACCGGATTTAATAAGGCTTTGGCAAAACGGAAACGGGTAGGTAAAAGTGCCTACATGCCTTATATCAAATTAAAGGCAAACTAATGACGATTTAAAATTATGTAGAAAAGTCCATGTTAATTACAGCTTTTTCAGAAATTTTCGTATTTATGTGAAAAAAGGATGAAAAAATACCAAGTTTTTGACTTTAGAATTTTGAAGCTTCTAAATCAAGAGGAAAAGGAAAGTAATAGGCACTCATTTAAAAGTCACTAGTATTCTCTGTGATGAAGCGTTAGACTCAAACCATGTTTAGTTCAAACTGCACAGCTTTCATCCTAAAAACCAACCAAAAAACCCTTAAGTACTGTTATCTCGAAAACCATTAGGATAATCTCCTCTACCATACAATTTTTTCTTCGTCTCGTGAAGACCTCTCACTAAGTTACTGTGTTCACAGGCAATGTGCATTGAAAAGAAACTCCCAGAGTGAAAGTGTTGTTGCGTTTATAGGCAGAGGAAACTACCGGAGTTAAAAACCGGATTAAACATTGGGATTTATCTGACAGTTCATTTGACATAATTCTTCCTCTTTGCAACGTATAATATGTATAATATATATGTACTTACTGTTTTTAATTGTAAAAAGCATTTTGTTTGCCTCTTTATCAGATTTATCTTCTGTTTCTTTTAAACTTTTCCTCAGTCGGAGTCGCACTATCTACCAGTTGCGTTTACATTGTGTTTTAACAACTCCGAAAGTGAAGTTCGGGAGTGAACTTGGATGTCCATTCACCCGATTATAGGTGTGTTTTGATCCGGATGGAAGTTTCACTCCAGGAGTTTAAAGTGCCTATAAACGCAGTAAATGCAAAATGTTTAATAACATGAAAAGTAATATAACTCGTAATTTTGTAATTCAGAAGTACTGCAGATAATGAAGGGAACTAGCATAAAATTCCGTACATACAGAAAAGGTTTCCAAAAAACCAAAGAATTAGTGTCAAAAATATATAAGTGCACATCAATTATTTAAATACTAAGGGAAATATAGGAAGCCATGAAAAAATTACTGAAAAGTAGTTTTTTTCCTTTTGAAATAATTCCTTTGTGTTAGTAGATTCTGAAATATGAACGTTACGATTTCAGAGTTTTCCGTTAAAAATTTCTTTCCAATCTTCCGAAAAGTAATTTTCTACGAAAGAAGACACCTTCAAAAAGGAGATGACAAATGTCGTGTGAAGCAATTAATTGTCAAAACACAAACGAACCTTGCCCTGCAGTGGGTTTGGGAACTAGTGAACTGAGTGGTTTTATTTTTTAATAATTACTTTCTCGAAATTTACATTTTTCGATCTGTAATAGTAATTCTCTATTTGTATTATATCCGTACAGTTGTACTGAAATTTATTTGTGTTGCTTAGTTGTTTGAAAGTAAAATTATTATCAATCTCGGGCCAACGGGTATATAAAAAGAAGTACAAAAAATGGCATTTCTTAACCAGGTAATAATATTAATTTTTGGCCCGGAGCAGTGTTATATTTCATTAGCTTAGTGAACTTTGCACTTATTTGATAACTCAGGGTCTAAGTTTATTTTGGTGTACTGTGAGCTGTTACGCAAAATCCGAGCGTAAAATCTTATAACTCGATACAACTCGCTAAAACTTCTACACAACCTTTTCAAAATTGCGTATTTTCCATTTTTTATTTTTCAAACTTTCATATCTGAATATTAGAATGACTGTGGATTTATAAGAAAATGTTATTTCATCGCGATAACAGCAACGAAATTTTCACACTCGAAATGAATACAAAAATATTAAGGGTTAATTGTTTAATTACTCGTTCTTCCTTCTATTTGATTTTCAATTTTATAGAACAATTGTATAATATTTTTTTCATCTTTGAAGCTGTTTGTGATTTCCCACATACTGTTGAAGACTTGCTCCCAGTGATGGCTTTTCTAATCTCTCAGGAATTCAACGAAGACGTATCCTCCGCTTTACCAATAGTTGTTATTTCCACTAGATAGAATTTGTACGCCCATACAGAGTTTATTTTCGCTTATTCAGAGTTTAATTTAATATCAATTACATGATTAGGCTTTTCGCTCAAATAGTCAGCCTGCAGTCGGTCCACAGAGGACCGCCGTATCTGACACTTATTCTTGAACAAAAGCCTTAACAAAATTTCTATCTGAAGTTGCCTATTTCCTCTTTTTCTTTTAAACTATCCGCGCTTTATAAGCCTCGTTAAAATTTTCGCCTTTATCTGAACATCACGCACGAGGATGGAGCGACAGGAAAGGACGGACAGTTAATGTGATAGGCCTCTATGATACAAACAAAAAATTGTATGGGAGAGCGGAGAGGAAGGGGGCCCTTGAAAGTTTTTTGGTCGTCTTTAGTACGTGTACAATCATATGGCCGTATCGTAGAGAACACTAGTAGCTTTTAAATGAGTGCTTATCCACTCTTATACTCTTCTCCGTTTAAGAGCTACGAATTTTCAGTCAACATTTTTGGATTTTTTTTATCCTTTTTTAGGGTTCCGTACCCAAAGGGTAAAACGGGACCCTATTACTAAGACTCCGCTGTCCGTCCGTCCGTCTGTCATCTCATGAACCGTGATAGTTAGACTGTTGAAATTTTCACAGATGATGTATTTCTGTTGCCGCTATAACAACAAATACTAAAAAACAGAATAAAATAAATATTTAAGGGGACTCCCATACAACAGACATGATTTTTTTTGCCGTTTTTATAGATAATGGTAAGGAACCCTTCGTGCGCGAATCCTACTCGCACTTGGCCGGTTCTTTTTACATAAATACGCAAATTTCTCGAAAAAGCTGTAATTAACATACACTTTTCTTGCATAATTTGCAATTCCCATAAATTTAATAGATAGATACGTTTATTAACAAAACATGCCATATAACAACAAATTGAGTATATTTGTATACTCATTTTAAAAACGCACCCTGACATATTTTCTCAGTTAAGGTTTAAACTCCGTTTAACTCTAGCTGCTAAATATAGTGGTGTTTTTCAGAATTGGTTTAAATTTAACCGATAGTTTAAACGGAGCTTAACTTAAACGGTCGCAGATGATGGTTTAAACCGACATTTTTCATGCAATCAATCGTCGCTATATGAAATGTTGTTCGAGTGATTTCAGGTGATTTTGTGGTGCCAATTGTGATTATAATAAAAAATATAAAATTATTGAAATCAGTTCAGTTTTTGAAGATTTACGTGATGAGGAATATGCCTTTATTATTATTTATTCACACCGAACAAGAATGATTCGTTTAAGATCGAATCATTTCAACGTATGGATTGATATGCATTTTTTAACAGATTCCGATTGAGTAAACAAACTGCTCAAATTGTTCATCACAAATTTCAACGAGGATTCCTATAGAACGATTTCTCGGTGTATGGAAACGGTGCTTTCCTGATTTGGCATTGGTTTTACGTTTCAAATAGAGTACTGTACAAAGTGTTGCAATAGCAACAGGGATTCTGCACAATATTTGCTGCATTCAGAACGAATTTGATCTACCATCGCTAAATGATTTCATTGAGGAGCAACTGGAGTACAGATTAGCAGATATGGAAAGTCATCACAACACATCGGAAGAAGTAATTATTAAATACTTTAGACTTATTTTAGAAAGTACTGAACGTCAGTCCACAAGTAATATTTATACCTGTAATTGAGTGAAGGGATAATAAAATTCGTACATTAATTTTAAAAAATTTTACAAATTATATTTTATTTTACAAATATTTCAAATTATTTGCTTTGCGTAAAGCTGATATTTCTGATTTAAGTTTTTCTTTTTTTAAATTGGACTCCTCTTTTATAATTTTCAGCTTTAATTTATGCTGTTCTTTCAACAGCTTCACTTCTAAATCATGTTTTTCCTTTGATTGGTATTTTTCTGCCTGTACTAGTTTTATCTTCTCCTCTACAAGCTGCTATTTATTTGAAGATAGTTCTCGACTGTACGTTAATTTGCACTTCGGTGGTTAATATGATGAGCACGCTTTTTCGTCCTTCATGTTTTTATTCCCAGTGACATCTTTTGTCCAGCTTTGCGTTGCTTTCGATGTCTATTCATTTTTACGGATGATTGCTCTGTAATTACAAAATTCATTTGCAATTTTTCTGCCAAGAAAACCACATCACTTTTTTACTTTCAATTACATTTTTATATTTTTTGACTAACTTCAACAATTTTGCACTCATTATAATACTTTATTTATGTCATTGATGTACAATAATAATAATAGGACAACCAATATAGAACCCTGCGGCACTCCTATCTCAACATCGATTTTTTTTGAAGTGCTTCCTTTATTTTAGTACGCTAAGCAGGAAGGTTACCTGCGCCTTTATTGAGATCTAACTACAGACTGACTTATCTCCTAGATTACAATTTCGTTCTAAGTCTAAGATGTGAAGCAATTCTTGATGTCATTGGGTTGGATGTTATGAGAACTGTTACGTCAGCTGTTATGTGCTTGCTTCTTGTACTTTTGGTCTTCTGTCTTTTCGATTTGGAGCCGTGGAACTGAATAATGGTGCCAGCAGCGCCTGCTTCTTAAATAGACAACAATAGCTGCGTTTTTTTTGGCAGCAGAGTCCAGAGTTGTCGTACATTAATTGCGTTAACTCTGTTATTTAAATCTACTCGGCTCACTCGGTTATTTAAGTCTTCTGGCGCTTATTAAAAGGTTTTATATTAAAAAGTTGTTGATCGGGCATTAAGATTAATTTCACCTTAATAACGGTCTTTACTTATTTGGGTTTGCATAAAAAGAGAAACACAGGAGAAGAATAAACTCTGTCCTCAATAGATTGCAGCCGTTCTTTTGAGCTTTCATAAGTCCCTTGGCCAAAAAACACAGCTAATTACTGTTTTTGACTATTGGATTGATAACGAGGCAAGCACATGGCGAATTTCGATTTAATATAATTTTGGAATTATATAGATAACAACCTGAACAAGTGAATTAAGTAAAGGAAGGCAGCTATTAAAATTTTATATAGCAACTAATGAATGCGTTCTCTCTCAAAGACCTAATTGTGTTATAATATCTCAAATTAAAGACTACAAAACAGCGAATCATTATAACGTTTTAAATAACATTACTATATACATATTGTTCTAAAACATATCGGTTGATTGTGCAGAAAATAAAACGTATTCTAGGACTAATATTTTTTCGGTTGATTTAAACCGATATCATTTTAAGCGAAAAAGTTGAGACGTTTTGTGTAGATTGTTTTAGATAAAGTTCCAACTCTTTGAAGTATAATATAAAGACATGAGGATGGAAGTCTTTTAAAATTTGCGATTTTGCTAGTCATTATTTTAAAGAATCAACGATATTTTCGTTATTAATTCGCGGATTCCAAATTTAATTCTTTTCCTTCCTATTTTTTAAGCTGGCATTTTGCACACAATACAAAAAATAACCACTTTTGCTTCTTATAGTTTCATTGCCACCAGAAGCGTAATATGCACAATTCAATTCAATGCCTTGGTGCCGTAAAAACCGCAGCAGTTAGCGATGAGTCGTCATAGTAAAATATTACTATATCGTTCAGATATCCTGCTACAAGAAAGTTTTACCTTATAACAGATGCAAATTAATGTCAATAAATTGTATGAAGCACTTTTCGGGAAAACAAACTCTATGAGTGATATTTAATTTCAAACTTTCTAACAACACTAATTAAATAAACTAGAAGACCGCTGTGCAATTGCACAAATTGAAGGTATATGAGTGACATAACGTTTTTATATGTTCCCTCAATTTGCACCTTAAATTTCAAAGCGTCTTTTTTTCAGAGGTGTCCCCTGTAGGCCTAATCCTCCCATGCAACGAAGCAATAAAAAAAACTTGCACAAAATTTTTCCATGCAGAATAATTAAATGAAAAAAGTTCCAATAAATCCATGTATTGCATACTTATCGGTGGCAAACACCGAACATAACACCAGAGTTACCCAGGAACGCAACCCCAAAGTAATGAACACAACCCCGAACTGATGCGGATCAGTGTTGTCATTATAAAATTTCAAGAAAAGCTCGATGAAACTCCATATAAAAAAAGTGGCTGAAATACGGAATCGGGAGCTTTCTTTGTATAATTAATATATAGATAATCCTGAAAAAGAAATGAATTTTCAAGTGCAAACTTTTTAAAGTGTTTGAAAATCTAAACTCTCGTCTCCTGGATATAACAGAGGACATACATATGTTGACCAAAAATCGTAGTAGGTAGTGAAAGTGCTGTGCCATTCAGCGGCTAGAAAAAAATAAAAGCAACAAAAACAGTAGATACAATGCTATAATGGCAATATTGCTTTCGATTCTGCTTCTCGAAACAATGGAGAGAAAAAAATGTAGTTATACTACTTCTCCTCCTCTTATCTAGCGACATTTTGCACATATTCTACGTTGAACGCTAACGATATGGAAAGCACCAGAATACATATATTTGAGAAGTCAGTAGTAATTTACCTTATAATATTTACTTGAAAGGCATGACGTAGGTACTATAAAACTAGCATGATATGCAAGAAAACAAATTTATAGGTACATAAAATTTATCAGTTGTTTTCGTTTGCTGTTTGGATTTTATTGTAAATTATCTTTTCTTTTTATTAACGTCGAGGAGAGTACTATATTCGTCGGATTGGAACAAAATTGTGATAAAATAGTCACAGCAAAATACATTTTGAGAATTCAATTTCAAATCGAGATTTCGTCTTGTTTTAATATAAAATTTACAAAAATGCATAGTTATAGTGATCTATCTTCGTACAGTTCTTAATCCTTTTAGTGCCGAACAACGATATATCGTCGTTGAGTACACTTGCGAAAAGTGCCAACGACGATATATCGTTGTGCCTGAATCAGTATGCGCTTAGAGTGCAAAAATAGCATTTCGGAGCTTATTTATATTCTATAATATTATAATACAGTAAAACCTGCCTAAAACGGAATTTCTGGGGCCCATATTATATTCCGCTTTAAGCAGGTTTCCGTTTTATAGAGAGGATACTAAATTTAAAAACTAGACGTTTATCAAGAATATATTTTATAGAAATACGGTATATAGGCGTAATATATACCTATATATATTTCTAAAGAATCTAAAAAAGATAATTTTCCGCAGTGACAAAAAGTGTATCAGTGCGAATTGAATGCGACCGAAAGAAATGTAGCAAATCGCACATTCCAAGAAATCTCTCCCAGAAATTTACCATGCTTTTCATTTGTCCCCTTTCATGACCAAACGGATGGAGGAAACATCGTTTTCGCAGAAATTTTTCTGCTGTTATTGTTGTAATCCGCACATTTGTTCGTATTGTCTCAATTCAATTTGAAGCGCTTGAATGTTCTTTGTAATGCTGTTGTCAACATTCATAAAAAATCTTTCCTGCTCATATAGAATAACATTGTCTAACACATATGAGGTAAAGAGCTTTCCGTTTTATGAAGGTCCAGAATAACAGTTTCAGTCTGAGTAGGGTTTCCGTTTCCGCGTTAGACGGGTTCCGTTTAATACAGGTGCCAAATATATGAAAATGAAACAAATTTTGGATGGGTTATGAAAATTGTTCCGTTTAGGCAGGTTTCCGTCTTTTACAGGTTCCGTTTTAAACAGGTTTCACTGTATTATAAAAGAAATACAATACTGTATTATAAAAAGAAATACAACTAAATAAAAGTGCAGATTTACAGAAATGATACACTCGCTTATTCCCTGTACATATATAAAGGCGGATATCTCGGAAACTAGATAAGATACCGGTACATATTTAGTCTCAAATGAAAGGAGATGACTTCTACACGATATTGTAATAAAATGTAGTAGTTGCAGGGCGAGGGGGTGTTCAAAAATTCAACTGAAAAATGCGGAGGCTGATATCTCGGAAACTAGACAAGATATCGGGATGTGTTCGGCCTCAAATGAAAAAGGAGATGCATTCCCTATACTGTAGTACAATAAAATGTAGTAGTTGCAGGGTGAGGGGGTGTTCAAAAACGCAGTTGAAAGTTTTAATTGCGCTTTTTAACACTCGCTCCCCCCGCAACTGCTTACAGTATCATTTAGAGGTCATCTCTTCCTTTCGTAACGATATCTTGTCTAGTTCCCGAGATATCCGCTTTTTCATCTTTCACGGACTCAAATATTAATCGGACCCAAATTTGAGTGGACCCAAATATCGATCGGACTCAAATATTGATCGGACTCAATTCTGAGTGGACTCACACTTAGAATCCATTCACAATTTGAGTCAATCATTGATTTGATTCGAAATCTGAATTTCTTACAAACCTGATGTGAATGATGCGGTGATTGTATTATTACTTATTTTTACTTTTGAAATATTTGAAATATTATTTTTGTCAGAATAACGATGTGGTTCACTTATAAATACTATTTAAAAAATCACAAATTTTTCAAAACCTGATTCTCATTTTTAATAAATACTATTATCACAATTTTGAACAAATATTGAAATCATCTAATCCTTTACTTTGTTTCTTTAGTTTTTAATATGTTCCTCTTTGAATTTTGTAATTATCTTTTAAAACTACTTTTTTTAAACCCTTTTTCTCAAAACTCAACAAATTACAAAAATTTGGCTTGCCACTTTATACGCAACTTCAATTTTTCGCTGGGCACTAAGAGGGTTAATTATATAGTCCTTAAAATGAATCCATACTCATAATTTGGGGGAGTTTAAATAGAGTTTTTCGCTCTCCTACGATGTTAGCAGAATCGAGATGCGGTTTATTGTGACAAATTACCTATGAAATGTAGAAAATTACTGCAAAAAAAGCCTGAACAATGTGGACATATGACGTCACCATATGTACCAAGGTGGTAAAAAATTGTATTTATTTTACAGTGGAAATTGAATATCTCAGGTAAATACTAACCGATTTTCAAAATTCTTTAAATTTTTTACTTTTTTAATTTTTTGTGATTTTTTGAAACCATTCTGAAATCTCTAACTTTTATTTTTGTGAAAAGGTGCAAAATCGGACTGAAATTTTGGACGAAAATTTAAATTGTGCTATTTTGGTGTCTAGATTTCGTCGGATGTGACTATTTGTGTATAATATAAATAGAGGTTCATGAGAGGATTGTAAATACTGAATTTGGTTAAAATCGGTTGATATTTAAGGTGTGAAATTGAATGGAATAAAATTTGGGGGGAAACTGCCATCTGGTGGATTGGAATGAAACTTTGTGAACCTCTTTGTGATAGAGGATGAAAGTCACATCCCTTAACTTTCCACTGCATTTTATTTTATCAGAATCGAGCTATCCGTTCTGAAGTAATTAAGAAGGTAATGAAGAAGGTCACCTTCGGGATGCGAAAAATGAAGGCATTTGCCTAGAGAAAATCGCGAATTTTTTATCACCTCCTTTCCAGTCAAGTTTGGTATCATGGATTATTGGCTTTGATGAGTACTTTACAAAAATATATAGTCTGAAGGTGTCCGCCTCCAACTTATTGAATTTTTCAAGTCACTTGTTATATAAGCGACACGTATTTCATGTATCTTCTGTGAGAAGGTTGGGGGGGGAGGGGGTAAAAATTGCCAAAACTTAAATATGTAAGACATTTATATGCCTTAAAGAAGCTTAGCCACTACTGATGTTTGCGGTTTTCTAATCTAAGCTCTATGTCCGACATTTGGGATTATCAAGGATGATTCCTAAGGATCTAGAGAACTGGCAGTCTCTGCCCACTTCATGACTGGGAGAACTTCTATAACACTGTTTCCCTCTGATGTTTATTATCGTAATACAATGTACAACGGATTGAATAAGATTGAAATGCTAAGCACACTCTATTTTTAAACACTTAATTTACGTTTAAAATCGATCTGACATATTAAGCGAGATAAACGATTGAAAAAAAAATTCGAATACTCTTGTGAACCACTGTCACCACTGTATGTGTCCTGAACTGACAAAAGAAACCGAACGTTCAGAAACTACTTTTCAAAAAGGTGGTGTTCTGATTTTAGGTTGTCCCAGATGTTGCACAAGAAAGAGCGTACTTTTTACCCCTCAACACTGTAAAACTACAAAATTGATTTCCCGAGCATTGGGCCCCTTTTGTTATTTTAGGACACATATACTGAAAAGACGTTTAAAAACTTAGGCTGCCTTCATACACCCAGCGGAGTAACGTGATGCGATAATCCATATTTTTTCCGTCGCTAACTTTAGAGCATTGTTTGAATACTTGCATTTGCCAATGCACGTTTTTTACCATCCTATCGTGCACCGCTTGCTTTTTGAAGGCAGCCCCAAACACATTTTCTAATACTCTAAATATTATCGTGCAATATCATTCAAAATGGGGTGACTAAAATTTGGCACAAATTTCTTTACATAACCTTCGTTGAGATCCATGGAAGGGTTTTTTTCCGAAATTCATTTGTTTTGCCTTTTCCTTTTCGGAAATAAATAATCTCCCAACAGACCGTAACGATGTCGATGGTTCAAATAAAAGATTAAAAGTATCATATAAACTGTTAACTCTCCTAAATTCTTATTTACTTTTACGGTGATTTATAAATTAATGTTTTTTTTCTAGTTTGTGCGTGCTGCTGTTCGACCTGTAGCGTATCGTGCATTTTCTTCGGCTGCTTCACCGTCACCATGCTTTTCTCTTTCCGATGAGCAGCGAGAGATGCAAGAAGTAGCACGTAAATTCGCTAGAGAGGAAATTATACCAGTTGCTGCCCATCATGATAAAACGGGAGAATATCCCTGGGACATAATAAAAAAAGCGTGGTCTTTAGGTCTGATGAATGGCCACATTCCAACTGAATTTGGGGGCCTAGGACTAGATGTTCTTACAACATGTGTAATGGCTGAAGAAATAGCGTATGGATGTACCGGTATTATGACTGCAATGGAGGCAAGCGGCTTAGGTGTAAGCATTGAATCTACTTTAAACTGTAAAATTTTATGCAGTACTTTATTTTTAATAGCAAACTCCTGTTATCCTATCGGGTAATAAAGAACAGAAAAAGAAATATCTAGGGAGACTTTTGGAGGAACCTCTTGTTGCTGCATACTGTGTTACAGAACCTGGGGCAGGTTCCGATGTTAATGGGGTTAAAACGCGTGCCGTGAAAAAGGGCGATGAATACATCCTTAATGGACAAAAGATGTGGATTACCAATGGAGGAGTAGCCAACTGGTATTTCGTTTTAGCCCGTACAGACCCAGATCCAAAGGCGCCTGCAAATAAGGCTTTTACAGGATTTATAGTCGAACGTGAAACTCCTGGACTAACGCCCGGTCGCAAAGAACAAAATATGGGGCAAAGAGCCTCAGACACCCGTGGTATTACTTTTGAGGATGTTCGCGTTCCCAAAGAGAATGTCCTGATCGCAGAAGGTGCTGGTTTTAAAATTGCTATGGGAACTTTTGATAAGACCAGACCTCCGGTTGCAGCTGGAGCCGTTGGCCTGGCGCAAAGGTGTTTGGATGAAGCATTAAAATATTCTTTAGAACGGAAGGCGTTCGGAGTTCCCATTTGTAATCATCAAGCAGTCGCTTTCTTGTTGGCGGATATGGCAATGGGCGTTGAAACGTCACGTTTAGCTTACAGACGTGCTGCTTGGGAAGTCGATCAAGGTTTATTTTTTGTTTAACATATACTGGGAAATTACTTAGAAAACTTATTATACAGGAAGACGTAACAGTTATTATGCTTCTATTGCAAAATGCCACGCAGCCGATGTTGCAAATAAAATAGCTTCGGATGCAGTTCAAATCTTCGGTGGCAATGGATTTAATTCCGAGTATCCAGTAGAGAAGTTAATGCGAGATGCGAAAATCTATCAAATTTACGAAGGAACTTCACAAATTCAAAGAGTAATTATTTCCAGAAATCTCCTTGATATGGCCAAACAAGGAGGCCTCTAAAAGTGCAATACATTTTAGGATGAAAGTTTTATTTTATTTTTGAAATATTATACCTCACCATGTCATTAACAATAAAACGAAATGAGCGGAACACTTTTAAATAGAATTTTAATGTTATTATCCTACATCGAATAAAACTACTAGGAACCAGTTTTAATCGATGCTATAGAAAAAATTCGATCAAGCTACTTAGCTGCCGAATAATAAAAATGGAATTTTTATTTATCCATACGGACATTTAAATTGCAGATGTTGCCTGTAAACGCAAATAGCAAAAATAAAAATGTGAAATGGGAGTGTGTTTCAATCAAGGAGCCAGCGATCTCATCTGCAAACAACTAAAAGTTCCGTGATTTAGGCTTCCGCGGTTATTTCAGTTGTTTGAGATCGTTTTCGCATTACTGCGTGTTTTTTTGTTTTTCGTCACGGACGCCCGCGAAATATGTCACACGCGAATGCGTTCCTGAGTAGGGCTTTGCTAGTCTGTTGGAAAATTCTACTAGCTACCCTGCTTTGGATATGGTGTTTGATCTTTAAAAATGTGGGAATGGTGCTGGACTCCCTGCACCTTAGAAGAAAGGTCAGTTGACTTAGTAGTTTAGCCCGTTTTAGTCGTAGTTTCTCCAATTTTCTAATTTTGCGAAAGACGTCCTCCCTGCAGTGTTTTAATTTTGTGATTTAGGCTTCTGCGGTTATTTCGATTGTTTTTGTGAAGACAATAATCGAAAAATTCGAAGAGACTGGGTCGATTATTGATGTCAAACCATTAACACGTGTTGGTCCAGTTCTTTCAACAGAAAATATTAGGGCTGTTCGCCAGAATGTGGCCGCGAGTCCGGGAACATCCTTTCGGCATCGTGCTTAAGAATGTAACATCTCAACAAAATCCAGCTGACTCAACAACTCAAGCCTACAGACCATGCACAGCGAAGATAGTTCGTCAATTGGGTAATTGAACAATAAGAAGTGAACGGCGAGTTTTCTCACAAATTCATCTTCAGCGATGAGATCCATTTTCATGTTAATGGTTTCGTAACCAGGGAAAATTGTCACATTTGGAGTGACGAAAATTCACACACGTTTCATGAGAAGACAATGCATCCCAAACGTGTCATTGTTTGGTGGGGATTTTGAGCTGGAGGCGTCATTGGACCATTTTTCTTCGAAGACGCTGCTGGGAATGCACAAACAGTCAGTGGTGAACTGTATCGGGGCGTGATAACCCAGGATTTTATGCCTCAAATGGATCGTATGGATCTTGAAGACATGAACAGGACGGTGCCACTTGCCACACATCATGTGAAACAATGGGATTAATGCACGAGGCATTCCCCCGATCATGTAATCTCCCATTTCGGCGACCAGAATTGGCCGCCTAGATCGTGCGACTTATCGCCTTTCAACTTCTTTGGGACTTTTTGTAGTAAAAAATGTATTTCAACAAATTCACGACCACCCAAGCCCTGAAGGAAGGTTAGACCTTGCATCCCTGAGATTCAGCCACAATTATGCCAAACCGTGGTTGAAAATTTCGTCAAAAGAACGCAAATATGCCAGCAAAGACGAGGAGGGCATTTACCAGATGTGTTGTTCAATACATAATTCCAACATGTCAAATTTACTCACCCAAGCGGTTGAGATGGACACAACTAACCATCATCGGCAAAAAGGGACATTTTCGAATAGAAGTTGTATATAAGTAGTTATGGATAACGGAAGTTATATGGTGGACAAATAAGAGTGCAGTATTGAAGAGTCAATTCTGCTAGAAGTACAAAAATTCCAAGAGGAAAAAGAAAAGGACTTTATGGAGCAGCTACTGTGAGTCTATAGAGAGTACAAATGAATCTGGTAGACTGCGGAACGTACTATCAAAAACTCTCGACAGGAACGATAGCTCCTAAACAAGGTCAAGTGAGAAAACAATGCGATCGCTGCTTGATCCCCATTTTCCTGTTAGTTTGAAAACTGTGTGGTTCAGTGACCCTGTGAGTATTTTGACTCCTTGAGTTTGGGTATCAACCAGGTACCGATGGAATTATGCCTATCATGTTTTAGAAAGTCGGGGAAATTGTCATCGCCAGGCTTATGGTTATTTATAAAAGAAGATATCCGTATCACTGTTATGTCTCGTCTACTTGACACAAGCCACAGTGATGTTTATATTCTAGGCACGCAAATGCCAATAGCCGCAAAGGACTTTGAACTCATCAGCCTTACATCAGTTTGTTTAAGACATTTCAAAAAATTCTCGACGTGGCAGTTGATGAAAGGTTTAAAAGGAAAAATATTCCTAAAACGAAGCATACCTAAGCCAAGAGCAGAACGGTCGAAACGATGTTACATAATGTAGACATACATATATAGGCTTTAAAAACAAGCAACATGTCTTCCTTAACATCGATTGTGCTTTTAACAATGCTGCAATTGAGACTCTGAAGATGCTAAATGTTGAACCGTTTTTATGCAACTTCCTCAACACAATACTAAAAAGCCGGATTATAGGGACAGAATTAGACAAAAGTAGTGGCACAAAATGCGTTTGTAAAGACACTCCGCAAAACGGTATACTCTAGGCTGTGGCTGCCGGTTGCCAACGCAAGGAAAAAGGTTATGTGGCAACACGTTTCGCAACATATGCAAAACATTTTTATACCCTAGATGTAGGGCATTATAGCTTTGAGCCAACGTTTGTAACGCATCGAAATATTCATGATACACAGAAATAAACTACATTGCCATTAATGAGAGAAGAAAAGAAATCGTTTAATAGATGTTCGTCCGTCTGTCTGCCTGTCTGTTTGTCCGCGAGTTATCTCAAGAACGCCTTAAGCTAGAGACTTGAAATTTGGTACACAGATACTTTATTAAAAATGAAAGATCTAGTTCGTAAATGGGCCAATTTGGACAACTCCTTCATAGGGTTGCCATATGAAAACTACAGGTAGATCAAACAAGAAATCGATATTTTTCTTGGCTTCGAGGCAGATGGATAAAATTCGGCACACATATACTTTAGTAAAACCTAAATATCTTAGCAGAAAATGAACCAAGTCTGGCAACTATTTCAGAGGGTTGCCACATGAAGGTTTTATTTTTAAAGCAGGAAATGTAAATTTTTTCAAAAGTTTTTGCGATCGTCATAAAAACATGCATATATAGGTTTTCGAGGTCGCTGATTGCGACTCCAGACTCGGATTTCTTAAATTCAAAATGGCGCATCCAATATGGGGAACAAGATTATCTAAACGTTAATGGAATGTTGGCAAAATGACGGATATATAGGTTTTTAGGGCTGATGATTATGAATTTAACATTATCGCTTAAGAATTCAACATGGCGGATCAAATATGGCGGTCGTAAATGTTAACTTTTTCAAGAGTTTCTCGGTCATCATGAAAATAAGTCCATATGGGTTTTTGGAGGTCGCTGATTTCGAATCTGGAGTCAAATTTTGGAGATTCAAAATGGCGGGTCCAATATGGCAGACAGGGTTTGCTACAGGTCAACGGAATATTCACGAAATGACAAATTAAAGCTAAAGGGCGAGTCGACAGGTTGCGGATAGTAGAACTGCCTGCAGATTTGAAGGTCAGCTGCAAATATGTAAGAATAAGTAGCCGCGGACAATTAACTACAAACGCATTATTTTCTTTTCTTCCCTACGTCTAGGGTATAATATAATTGATATAAACCAAATTTAGCTTCTTTTCTAGTTTTCATTTAGCGTATAATTCGTACTTAGAATTTTTGTGTACTCTATAAGTACACAAGTACTTCTTCTACACTACATTGGTGACCCCGAGACAGAACACAGGTAGGATAGCTGCTGTCACCTTTCCAGGAGTCTGAGCATAGGAGACTTCAAAGACTTTTGACTGACATTTCTTTGGATGGAAGAAGGCCAACACAGCTTCTCAACCAAATGAGGGAGCTGGCAGCAGGCAGCCATATTCTCCGAACACTCTGGATGCAGCGACTGAATTCACAGGTTCAGGTCATTCTAACGAACAGTTCCAACCAAGACATCAACAATGTAGCAGAAATAGGTGACGCGATTTCAGAGCTTTTAAATTATTCATCTTCAATCAGCTTCAATCTCATCTTTTAAACCTCCGATTTCGGCACTGAGAGAAAATATTTCTGCCCTGGAGAAGCAGATAAAGCAGCTGAAACTTCATACGGGTCAAAGTCGTCCGTGACGTCATAACTCTAGTGAAACAAGAAGTAAAATTCAACCGGCACAAAACACACTCTGCTGGTATCATAGGAAGTTTGGAAAGTCAGCGAGACGTTGCCAAAAACCTTGCAGCTACCAGGAAAACTAGATTGCAGACCGCAATCGGCAACTAACCAGTCTGCAACCAACATAAGTCGCCTATATATTACAGAGAAATCCACAAAACGTAGATTTCTTATAGATACTGGAGCCGATGTTTTGGTAGTTCCTCTAACACTAGCGGAAAGACGTAAACAATTCTCAACACGTCGACTCTAAGCAGCCAAAGAATCCGAGATTGCAATATATGGACAGCGACTCGTGCAACTCAACCTAGGCTTACGAAGAACATTAAACTGGCCATTTACCACCGCTGGTGTGACCGATCTGGGCATTTGTTGATCATCAAATAGCTGCTGATCCAGTCTTCCCAGTTGTGCAACAACGAACTTCAGAAGGATGGCAACCACTGGGATTCATTTCCCAGAAGCTTTCATCTGCACAAATCAGGTACAGTACGATAGGGAGCTTCTTATGGCTTACTCGGCAGTTAGGCACTTTCAACATCTACTCGAAGGAAGTCAGTACATGGTCTACATGGACAACACTAAAGTTTGCCTTTCATAAGACAGTTCACGACGAATATTCGTTACATTTCTGGTAGAAGCAATGTTGTAGCAGACGCTGTGTCAAGAGTTAATGTTATATCTCCGCCATCACCCATCATTCATAATGACTTGGCAAGAACAAATCGATGGAGAACTGCAAAATCTCAACTCTACAACATCGTTGCAATTAAAACAGCTGATGCTTCGGAACTGTACCTAGCAAATGTTCTATAATATCTCCACAGGCAAGGTTTGTCCGTACATACCAGCACTATCAGATCAGGCGTTAAGAGGACAACACGACTCCTTAGCGAACGATTCGTCTGGATAAGCATCAACAAAGACAGTCGCATTTGCACAAGGGCATGATCACTTGCCAAAAAGGCAAGGTACAACGGCACATGAGAACTCCAATTGCTGATTTTTTACTTCCTGAAGGACGATTTCAGCATGCACATTTGTACATCATGGGACCTCAATATTATCCCTATGGCTTCACCTATGCTCTTACGTGCATAGACCGCTTCACTAGATGGCCAGAAGTGATCTCCATAAATGACCTCACCACCGAAACCTCAAAAAAATCATCACAAATCAAGAATGTCAGTTTGAGTCAGCATTATTCAATAAACTAGCAAAATTTCTTGGCTAGTTTATTGAACATCTTCAACCACAAGCTAATGGCATGATAGAGCGCTTTTACACTAAAAAACCAGGATCATGTAATTTTACCACCAACAGGTATTTCTAAGCGTGTAGCAGGTACACCCTTCACAGTATCGTCTGACGAGCCTGCCAACCAAATACAGAGCAGGAGTCATCATTCCATCAATATATCGCTGACACAGGATTTGACTTTTTGCCACATATGAAAAACCCTTTTTTCTTTTAGCTTATAATTCGTACTTCGAATTTTTGTGTAGTATATAAGTACTTGTGATGTTCTCAATGAATTTAGTTCTGATCTCGAGTCAAAAGTGTTTTATTACACTGGTGACCCAAACGGTAAAATTTCAAATAGATATTAAAAAATGCAGCGCATATTGAAATTTAATAGAAAACTTACTAATAAGATGTAGGAAACTAAATGAGACCTAAGGTGTTTTGGAATAAAACCTGTCAGTGTACTTATTAAAAAAAAACTCTAAACGAATAAGTTCCTTAAAAATTAAGTAAAAATGAAATCAGTGAAAATTTACCTGAAATCCTACCAAAATTGTTTAATGAAACCGTAAAAATCTTTAAGTTGCAATCACTACACTACAGTTATTCACCAACAAAGACCAGCTAATTCCCTAATTCCCGTCTCAAAAACTTTGTTTGACGTCAATAATATCTGAATTTATTCTGCTTTTATAAGTGGATCGGAGTTGCCTTATGTTTAAATTTGCAGTTTCTAACCCCTAGTACAATTGTACTATTTCTACTACAATTAGGTTTGCCAGTTGTACTGATTTAATCAGTATCTACTGTACTTATTTTCATACTTAGAAATTTGCGTGTACTGATTTCGTATAATTTTAATTTCAGTACGTAAATGTACTGATTTTGTAAGAAATAAGATTATTTGGAACTAGAGCTAATGCTTTTTTGGAAAGCATTATCACTTATTTAGAGGAGAATTTTGATTTTTATAATAATAATTTCTTTGGAGGAAATTCCTTATTTTAAAGATATCTTAGACATTGTTCAATGTCTTTGATGAACATGTGGGCTTAAAATCATTCTTATCTCAAGCGGGGCCATCTAATTTTACAAAATTATTTGTTGAAGAAAAGTCGATTAAATTTGTTGAGTGCGGTGAAAATAATAATTTTGAAAAAATTATAAATCACATATTTTCGATTTCTCATTCCAACTCTGTCAGCAAAAGGGTTTTCAGTAAAATGTTTGTATATTGGAGGAAAGCGAGAAATCGTCTACTAATTGAAAATTTGAAATCCGAATTAATTGTTAAAACTAATTATAAAATGTCTTGCCAAAATTTCTTTAATTTCTTAAACGGAGAAGAAGAGAAGTATATTGTAAATCCAAACCAACGATAAATACAAATAGGCTATTTGATCTTTATACATTATATTATAAATAGTTGGTTTGTTTTTTGTTTTTGGTTAGCAGAATTCTTTATGTTTGTTATATATACACATTTATATAATTTTCAATTTTGAAATTTCTTCAACTGAAGAAATAAGAATAAAAGTATTTAGAGTTCGTTCACGTCTTGTTTTTTTGCTCGTAAGATTTTGTGCTAGAAAGCACAACTGACAATGAACGAAAATCTTTGAACTCAATGTACTGATTTTTGTCAGTGCCAGATCTGGTAACCCTAACTACAATTTTCGCGAGCTAATTTTCTACTCTGTAAGTCTGTACTATTACATATCACTTTCTCAAGATGACACAGAATCATTTTAGACTGGAAATAGGAAACCTCAACCACGCTAAGGGAAACAGTTTTGTGTATGGCGGGACAATGATCTGTTTCCATTCAATAAAAAATATTGAAGTCATCAGACAACTATTATATAAATGTGCAGTTGTATGCAGAATGTTTGGCAAAATATCAATTTTTTCGATGGTAGATTTAGATGTAACTTACGCCGAAAGTATTCATGTTTGCTTTCTAATGTTATTCTTAATAAAATTATGAATTCTTTTGAAAGCGTTTTGGCCCTGCATGTACTGTTAATATTTTTAATGGGAGAACCATAAACCGATCAAAAGTAAGTCTAATACAGAAGACATTGCAGCGTTATAGTAAGTTGATAAGTTATTTATCCTTTGCAAATCAAGAGTTAGAGGCAAATCATGAGAAAGATCTTTAAACGTCAATTGTTTTTTGAGGTTAGTTTTTGTTTTGACATCTTCAGTCATTTACAAATTGAATAATGGAAAATTTGAGCATTGAACAACGTGCTAAAGTTATTGAAGCCTATTACGAAAATGGACGTTAAAACAAAAGTGCATTTCGCGCTCTTCGTGATTTTTTCCGCCCGCATTAGCGACCAACCGAGAGTGCTATTGGCAAAATTTGTGGAGAAATTCCAATAAACCGGGTCTGTAGCAGATCTTAAGAAGCCAGTACGTGCTCGTGCAGGACGCTCACCCGAAAACATTGCTGCCGTGCGTGCCGTGAGGGAAAATGTGGCCGAGAGCCCAAACACTTCTATTCGACATCGAGCGCAGGAATTGCACTTGTCCACGCCCACTTTGCATCGGATATTGACGAAAGATCTGTCGTTGCACGCGTAAAAAATTCAATTAACGCAAGAACTTAAGCCGACGAACCATTTAAAGCGTCGTATATTTGCCGATTGGATACACAAACAAAAACAACCGAATAAGAATTTTCCACCAAAATCCTCTTCAGCGACGAAGCCCATTTCCATCTCAACGGCTACGCCAACAAACAGAATTACAGAATATGGGCTAATGAAAATCCAAGGGCAATTGTCGAAACACCAATGCATGCACAAAAAGTCAGTGTGTGGTGTGGATTCTTTGCTGGAGGAATCATTGGACCATTTTTTTAAATGATGCTAGGAATTCGGTCACAGTGAATGGCGGGCGCTACCACGCAATGTTAAACAACTTTTTGTGGCCGATGATATGTGGTTTCAACAAGATGACGCCACATGCCACACAGCCCGCGACACAATGACTCTTCTGCATGAGAAGCTTCTCGGGCGCACAATGTCTCGAAACAGTGAAGTCAGTTGGCCACCGAGATCTTGCGATTTGACACCGTTAGACTTTTTTCTTTGGGGCCATCTAAAGAGTAAAGTCTATGTCAACAAGTCAACCATCACCCAGCAACTCAGACAAGATTTCAGGGCACATTGATGAGATTGAGGAGCAATTATGCCGAGATGTTATAAAAAATTTTGATATGCGGACGGACGTGTGCCGCCGGAACCGTGGCGGACATTATCTTTCGCACTTAATTGTAATGGATCAAGTAACAAATTTCATTAATAACATCTTCATTTTTGTACATCACTGATTTTTAATTAACGTTTAACATCGTTCCGTCTTATTGTAACACCCTTTATTAGTCAAGGAAAAGAAATTTTGAGGGCAGAAAACGCACATTGACAAACACTTCCTAGACCCATGAGATATTTCAACACCGACGAAATCGGAAAATGCGACAACCTTATGTCGAATTTCATTGATTCCACGCGTGGAGTGGAATACACTTTTTCTAGCAGAAAACCGGAATTTTCCAACGGTTTTAATGTCAAACTCCACTGAAACTGTTTCATTGATTTCCACTGCAGGAAAAAAGTGGAGAAAAAGTGGGCTTTCAGTGGAATTTCTTCCACTGAAAATATCTTTCGTGGAGCACACACACAAGTAAAGGCCTTCGCCTTAACACTTATGTCAAGTTGATTAAATCCTGTTAAGCAAGAAGTGTAGTTTTTTAGAAGTTTTATTGTGAATAAATTTGTAAATTATTTTAAAATTGTGTAAAATCTTTGAAAATGGACATTGATATTATACAAACTGCCAAACTGTCAAACTGTCAATTTTGTGTAAAAATTACCACAAACGACACACATATGCAAATTCCACTGAATGTGTTTCATTGATTCCACTCAGTGGAAAAAATTTCCACTCCACGCGTG
>QYTT01082165.1:4937-24936 GCA_006980735.1 Dasypogon diadema
TGAGTATGACGTCCTTAGGCTGGAAGTGTATGTGTCATAACCTTGGATTATTATTGGTTCTTGTTTAATGACACAGTTTTGTTGCATTTTCAATAGCCTTATATACAAAATATTTAACAGAACTAAAGTAACAAACTGTGCTAAATATGCACTTGACATAACCATTTTCCGATTTAGTTATATTTTTTAAGAAAGACTATGTGTGACCGTTCACTGTTGTATCCAACTGGGATTTGTGGGCTATTCGGTCAGTGTAAATAAAACAAAACTTCCTTCGGTTAATTTATTTTTAACCCGACGTTTCGATTGATTCCTCAAGTCGTTCTCAAGGGCATCTATATCTTATATGTGATGTATATAGATGCCCTTGATTTGGTGCAGATAAACCTCTTTTTTATTTAGCTTTGCTAAGTCACTTACAGTACAGAGCAAGCACTTAAATAGGGCCTTTCTCTACCAAAAGTTTACATTGTCTACGTAGATAATGAATTATTTCCATTGTTTACGAATTGTTTACCCCGGAATGTAAACAATGCAATCACTGAGAGCAATAGCCATAGCTATATCAAAAGTCTAAAACTTTTAATTTAAATATTTCTAAAAATTTATTTAATTTTAATCTTTTCTATTCAATTTAAATAAGTTTTATTTAAGGCAACCAAATTTCCATAAATACGTAAAAAAATTAACAGTGTTGATAAATTTTGTTGAAACAAATAAAAAATAAGTTTTCAATTTAAATGGGAAATTTTCTCCAAAGAATAGAAAAATATTTGTCTCAACCAAAAAATATTTAAACGTATAATTAAAAATCTTAGTGAGTTTATTTTGGAAATATAATACTTGAATCAAATATCTTAAATGAAATGTTGTTATTAATGTAATATACTCGGCGTTTGATTCAACCCTGCAACTATGCTTTTCAAACTTTTTTAACACAGTTGTACTGAGATATGGGAATCTAAATTCTTTAATTTTGTATAAAAAAAATTAAGCATTTTTTGGATTTCTTTTTGAAATAATTAAAATGGAGGTACAAATATTTAGTTAATTTTCAATGTACAGTGGTGTTAAAAAATACGCATCACTTGGATATGAATTTCTTAGAATCCATTTCTGCTCATCTAAAAGGTAACTAAAAATTTCAAAGTGCTACGTTTATTAGGACAACACTTTAAAAGAAATGTTTGTAAAAAAAATAAATATTAACGTAATATGGTACCAATATGAAACACAGTTTTGTTTTTTATTTTAACAAAAAAATATTTAAATGTAAATGTGTCGTTTCATTAAATTTAATAACGTTCAAATATGTAATTGTAAGAAGAAATTAAATCATAATTAATTTAATTTTCTCTTTAAATTAATTACGAATTTAAAAGGGAAAGCAAATTACGTATTAGTTCTTTTAGAGCAACAATATCCTTTTGTTCTCTTTAAAATCTTGGTTTTATTTTAAATGAGCCGAAAATTAGTGAAAAAGAAACTTCTTTATTTGCAATAAAATGGTATTTAAAGGCATCTACAGTATTATGGAATTGAATATATATTTTCTTTTGTTCAATACCACCAACTATTGATTTAAAATTCTCTCTCGTAAATGAATAGTTAATGCAAAAAATCCTTATTTGAATCAATAAATTGGTTTATTGCATTCCTTTTGCTTTCTAAAAACTTTATATTTAACATAAACATATTCGTTTTATAGTGTTTGAATTAAAATATATATTTCTTTAAGAAAACTATTTCTAACTTTTTCATTAGATTACATTTTTGTTGGTTTGAAACCATTTTTATTAACATTAAAACAACAACTGAAGGGTAGTTGTTTCAAAAATTTTTATAATTCACACAAAATCAAATGTAAAAATGATTTATGTAACCTCCGATTTTATTAATTTAAGTATAGTTTTTCTTTTAGTGATTCTACGCGTAAATGCCCATCACTGGGTGTGAGTACTACTTGTTCTCGAAGATGGTCCCTTAAAATTTTTAGCAGTGTGAGCTTGCTGGTCAAAAAACGAATTCACCACCGTTATAGTTAGTTCAAATATAAGGGATGAGCCTTCGTCTGATACAATCATCTAGTTATGTTTTAGCATTGATTTCGTAATCAGATTTTAAAATTAATGGTTGAGTGAGTCCTTTTGGTAGAATTGCAAACCATACCAACCTCAAATATATTTTTCTTCCTAAATTTAACTTCCGGAGCAGTAAAGTGGAGTGAATTTCATTATTGTCTCAAATTGACGTAAATGGAGAGGTGAATTATGATTCACCGCCCAAAATTAATGCCTTTTTAGGAAGTTTAGGTAGTAGTCTTTCGCACTTTTTTTTTATAAAACTTGATAGTCATTTTAGTCGGTAAGAATTGTACTGTGGTATTTCCTTTTTAATAAAGTCCGTCGCATATTGTCCATCAGAACAAAGAGGACGACACAAACTGAAATAAGGAAGTTTGGACTTCCTAAAATAAACATTTTGGCTAATGACTGCACTGATCTAAACGTGCAGACGGCTTTGCTATTACTGAATCAACACTAATTAAGTATTAAACAGATGAAAACCTAAAAAAGTAAGTAAAGAGGGCTATTCTGTACTTATACTGCTTTTTAACCTAAGATGTTTGTAGTAATTTAGAGTAAGTGAGTTCTAGCTGGTGACTTCAAACTTTGTCTCTATTTTTCCTAATTTACTAAATAGTTTCTCCGGCTAATTAGTTAACTACAACTGTATCTTTATGGTTGGAATTGTCCGGCCAGTAGGCCACTTGTGTTACTCTGACATAAAGAGATCTGTTGTAATCGACCCTAACTCTATAATTTACTGTCATTCGTCGCAGATTGAGCCCATTAACATAGCTAATAGTCTTCCTCGACGGTATCTGTATAACCTCCGTAGACGCTGTGAATACCTTCCCGAGGTGATTTATTCTTGATCGACATAAGTATAGTAGAACTACTTTTGCGTCACTCGACCTATGGCGTGGACCTCTGCTTGGAGATTGGCTGGGACAGTACTGAACGATTTCGAGACTTAATGATTTGGATCATAAATCTATATCTCTTTTCTGCCTCCCATCCTAGGGCCATCTGTGTACCAGACAAAGGATCTCTTTTCGAGCGTCACCAAAGGTCGAGCCTGACGATCATTCAGAACCATCTTGAATGGGAAGTCAAAATTTAACCTTCTTGCCGCGACGTCCAATTGGACTTCGCTTCTTTTTCAAATTCCCCAAGAATTGTTACGTGTCCTCCCATAATTTTCGGCATTATTGGCATATTTAAAACGTTTGTGCATTTTCGAGCTTATGTCGCTCAGATTTTAGCCTTGTCTCGATCTTGATCCTGGCAGATTTCCCTAAGGCTTTTTCTTTTATTATGTGCTTATAATCGTAGATATAATTTTTAGCATATTGAGTCAAATTTGAATCATCCCTGTGATGCGTAAATTGCCACATTCTTTATTTTCTAATGTCGTTTCACCATGAAGCAAGGTGAACCTAGTGGAAAATTCGCTATATCTGTTCAAGATCAAACAATATAAATATATAGACTAAAAACCATTGATAATTAAGTATTATGGGAGGATTTTAGTTCTATATATTTTGCAACCTATTTTCTATATATTAAAAACTCAAGTTCTAATATCATCCACATCTTCAAATATAATTGTTTGTTTTTATGCAAGGCAATTTTAAACAGTCTTATATCATTGAGATGCGTATTTATAATTACAAAAACTGTACAAAATGAAGCGTAATGTATCCAGTACTGGCATTTTCTGTAAGTATACCAAATTGTATTTTATTTTCTTCTATCGTTTTAAAGTAAATATCCAAAAATGGCTTATTACATCGCACTAAGATTTTCGGATCGAAAGAAAGTACGACACCAAAAAGTTTTTGAATTCATAACTTTTATTTGTGCTCGATATATTCCTTATGCAATATAATAATATTATTTAACATTGTGTGATGTATTCAAATGTTTTTGTAGCTTTCGCTGCACCAGTAATAATAATAGCTTTAACGTTTTGAGCGACTTTACAAAAAAACCAATTGAGGAACAACAGGGAGATAAATGTTACTCTGACATAACTTTTAGCTACCAATTAGCTGAAGGCACTTTTCAGAAATGTAACCGCGATTGAACCCCGACAAAATTTTATCGCTGCAGGCAGCTGCAAGCAGAGAACGTTGCCTTTAAGTCTCATAATAAATCATTCTGCGATAATCGTAGTTCGGGATTACAGTCGGCTTATTAATCGAATTTATGTTGATCATACATTGCGCCTAGTCGAAAAACATATTAAATACTTTTACTGTAACTTTTTCACAATTTAATGAATATAGTTTAAAGACGAGACCAAAATTATAGAATAGACCTAATTTTGATAATTATTGTGTAATAAGTGCTAAGTTTTTCCAACTATTTGGTTACAATTATGTAAATAAAAATAAACAAGTGATTACTCTTGGAAGAGTATTAATACAGATTGAGATTGGTAGCTAGAGTAATTGGTGATCAGCTTTCCAGTATTTAGTCAAAAAATAAATCAGAGTCTGAAGGTATTAGAATTTTATGTAGTATGTATTTTCCTTGCAATTATGTAGTTATAAAAAAAACACATCTAAATTTCCTTCTGAAGATCAGTGATTCGAAGATTGTATTGAAACACGTTCTGCGCAATTACAAAACAAGATCGAGACAGATCTTGCAGTGAGCAGGTCAGTCGATTAGGTTTTCATCAGTTTTGACTATACTCAAAGCATTGAAAGCCGTGTGGAAAAGGAACTTCTAAATTTCATGATCTTTCTCAAAATAATACTGCCTTAGCAAATTCCAATCTGACCACGATTTCAGTAGAAATTTTTGATTTATAATTTCTGCTTTCGCCACTTCATATTTGTTTTTACAAATAATCTGCGTGGCCTAGAACTATTATATAATGCATGAGAAACAAGTTAGTTATGCATTCAACTTAACAGATTTAAGCCAATATATTGGCTATACTTATGTGTCATACGGGTAGTAAGGGGGTCGATCGATAGTTTAATGGTATAATACAACTAGAATCCCACTGAACTTGTTCAGAATACGTCCAATAGAATCCTTTTTTGCTCCTGTTAACGCAAAGTTGCCAATTATATACAAACGAGCTGAGTAGGAATACTAAGACCTATTGCCGTTATAACTTATGTATGTATGCTCTTCGAAACTATACTTTTTTCTCTACTACTATTTTTTTTCCTCCAGATTTTATTCAACTGACGGTTCCAGATACTCGTATTTATTATAATTCCTACAAAAATTCTTTATATTGCTCATGAATTTCTCTTCGATTGATTTTCGATTTTCTTGAAATTTTTATATGTTATAGGAGATTAAAAAATTAAATTTTTAACTACTGTGAAGCGGCCTAAGGGGGTTAAACACACCCTCAGATGAGTAAAAGTGGTCAAAACTTCGTGCACATAATTTGTTATTTCTTCGGAGCTGTGGAGTGAATTTTCAAAGTTCCAATTGCATTTGATAAAAGACATTCCAAATTACAAATCGGACAACAAAAATGATTTTACTTTATTTTTTAATGATTTTTTAAATCTTCTTTGTGTTACAAGTACCACGAAATGCATGTGCTGCACATCGGATTAAAACTAACCTTGTAACCTTGTAGAACTTTGGAAAATAATAGACACGCATTTTTTTATACATGCCTACGGGGGGCATGAGAGGGGGCTGTTCCAACTATCTAAAATTTGGAGGTAAAAACGGGTTTTTGGGAATATATTCACAACCACTAAACCAATTTTGATGAAAAGGCCAAGAAAATGTCTGTGGGAAAAGTGTGCTTCGATTTCATCCCTTAATACTGCTGAATATGGCAAGGGAAAGCAGTATTTAAAAGCATATAGGTATCTACCACAAAATTGTTTTTTTTACTTCTGCTGTGGATATGCGTCAAAAAATTTGTTTATTACTTAATTCATGTTGTTATTTGCTAAACACGCGTTTGCGTATTCAAATTTGTCATTAAGCATTCGCAAAAAAATAACTGCAAACTCAGATAAAAGATGTTGTATTATAATTCATTATTTTATTTCCACAAAAACATTATTGCTATTTAAAAAACGAAGGCAGTTAATAATAACTTTATAAAGCCTAATGGCAATATTATACTTTTTGTTACACTACAAATGCTTATATCAAAATTTTTGTGGATACTTATTAAAAGCGTTGTTAATAAATGTATTTGCTTTGCAAGTGATTAAAGTGGGATAATTCTATGTCGATTTTGGAATAATAGTAATCTTTAAGAAACTGCTGGGGACACAATGATTGCTCATGAATGACCATTCTCAAAATATCTTCCGATATAAGGCTTGCTATGGATCAGGATAAACTTACCACCTTAGTTCTTTTAGACTTTTCTAAGGCTTTCGACTGTGCCAAATCATGGCATTCTTATGCAGAAGCTTTCAAGCAATTTTATCTTTGGAATAACAGCCAAACGTATGTTGGAAAATTTCCTCTTGGGACGTAGTCAACGGGTCAAGGTTGACAATGCATTCTCCGCATCGCTGTTGTTAGCACAAGGGGTCCCCCAGGGATCCATATTGGGACCTTTGTTGTTTAGTTTATTTATTAATGATTTGCCATCAGTCGTTGATAGTGTGAACATTCATCTCTATGCCGATGACGTTCAAATATATCTGAGTCGTCCTATCGGTCTCCTTGAAGTTTGTATAGCGCGCATCAATTCTGATCTAAATAAAATCTTCACTTGGTCCAAAAATAACCGATTACAATTGAATCCCGGTAAGTCGCAATGCATGTGTTTGTATAATAATGAATTGCCCGTGTCTGATGTCCCACCAATTCTCTTGAATGATGTTATTTTGCCAATGTTGTGCAAAGTAACTGACCTCGGGGTTGCTCTGAATAATCATATGAAATGTTGCGATGATTTTAAAGCGAGACTAGGAAAAATATACGGTAGACTTCGAAGGCTTTGGCTTTCAGCGGACATTTTACCAAGAAATACTCGTTTGAAATTAGTTAAGTCGCTAATTCTGCCGCACTTCACTTTTGGAAGTTTGGTTTATCCCAAGTTAGATAGCGTCTGTGCACGTAAAATGGACATAGCCTATAATGATTGCGTACGCTTCGTATTTGGACTACGGAGGTTTGACCATGTTTCGCCTTATCGATCTCAGGTACTTGGCTGCTCCTTAAGTACTTATCTAGAGCATAGGGCTCTAATTTTCTTATATAAATTACTTAAATCGAATAATCCAGGATATCTCAGAGAATTCTTCAAGTTTACTATTTCTCAACGGGACAAAAATCTATTAATACCGCGCTTTTATAAAACAGTTATGGAGCGGTCTTATCTTGTCCAAGCCACTCGTTTATGGAATGATCCCCCTTTAGATATTCAGTCGGCCTGCACCATCGGCGCATTTAAAACACTCGTTAAGAAGCACGTAATATAGTTCTCTTTTGTATTTTGCTATTATTATCTTCGCTTGGAAAGTTAAATTGTTAGTTATTTAGTTAAGTTTAACATATAGTAGTGAAATTTAGTTTTTTGAGGATTTTCTGAATTAGTTATTATTGTTTTTTTTTTGTTTTTAGTTATTATTGTTTTCCCAAATTTTAAATCCGAACACATATAAAGCCTGAATTTTTCCTGTTATGCCTTTAGGTGTTTCCTGACTCTTGTGCCAAATGTTCCAGTTGGCTCCTCCAAAATTATAAATACAGGTGACAAAAGCCTACTATTAGTTGATATTTTTGGTTATCCTGTTTGTGGTTGCCGATTCCGATTGTACAAAACATTGCACTTGATGTGTACTTTCAATCGCAAGTGATCTTTTCGGATGTAGTTCTAGCAGGAAAGTACTTTGATCAAAATTAAATGGCGGTCAGAACAACCTCAGCGTGGTGCGATGTGAACCGGCGCTGTGTGGTGTAGATCCTTCGCATCTGAGCCGGCGAAATGAAATGTTGATAACTTTAACTTTCAAAACAAATCGGAATTCTGTAACTTTTCAGTTCATTTTAAGTAATCAGATGTTGATAATTAGAAGTTCTATTATTAGTATTTCTGCTTGAAGTCAACGAAAGCGAGAAACATTGGGCACATTTTTAGCATTATCTTTGTATGGTAAGTCACTCAACTCATATAAAGTAGGATATTCTTCCTAACCTCTATGAACTCATCCATTTGTTCATTTTACCTCTTTGTAAAGCATCATTGAGATAAGAATCCTGCCGTCTACTGCAGCGGCAAAATTCAGTCTAATCTTAAGATAGGATTTGCCGGATAAATGAATAAATTTTCATGCTGCACCGCGCTGTTTTTGGCAGAACAAGAACTTATTCACAAACTACTATCAACCAAAGGCGTGAGTTTACTGTAGTCAACGAATTTTCTACCATTTGGAGGAGTGTCTGTGGCAGGCAAGTAAATCTGGGGCCTTATTCACGAATTCGATTCGACTAAAATATTGGTCGTTATCGAATCTTCGGAATTCATGAATTCGATACTTTGACGTTTACATTTGTGTTGTCGTATCCAAGGCATGAAATTGTCGTATCCAAGGCATGAAATTGTCGTTAGGCTTGCATGAAATTCATACGTTCTTATGGCAACGCTTTAAGTTTTTTATGATCGAATTCATGAATACGAAATTAATACCGAATTGAATATGATATTCGTATCGTATTAGTAATCGAATCGAATTCGTGAATAGGGCCACTGATTGTCAAATTGAGGATGATCGAATTGACTTGCTGCGATTGAAATAATAAAATTTCTTTATTTCACTGAGAAAGATAATTTATACTCATTCTATTATCCTCAAAATCAGATGAGATTCTCAAGGATTCGTAACATATATAATATTCAATGTAGTCCTATTGGAAAACACAGTACAGCGTAACTTATGCAAAATCTGCACGTGTAGATAACTGATTTACACTTACAAAATTTCAGTTTTTTTTTAATTCCTCGTAATAGCTGTGGCAGGAAACTGAGTTGGGTATTGTAGGCCACCTGGGACTAGATTAACTACACGTGTAGTTTTTTCATAAGTTGTACAGTACTGCGTTTTCGGACAACATGATTTTTTCTAACTAAAATTCCTAACTTGCTAACAATAAACTTAATTTAATATAAAATAATAGTAATAAATAAAAGGTCGAAAACAAAAAAGCGCAAAACTAATATTAAAAGCGAAAACAGTAAAGAAGAAAAAAAGGAGTTAAAAATAAATAGATATAAAAATGTTCCAGTTCCAGGTTGCCCTAAGTGCAAGTATAAAATAACTAAAAAGCCTTGTATACTAAAGTTCGTGAATTGAATGGCTTTAAAATCCACCGCTATAAATTCATTATTTTGGGTTTTGTAATTTTGATCCCAGACTCCTACTCCTAGGGTGTGCTCTGCGAATGTGAGACAGTTGCACACAGTCAATTTCGTTCGTTCTCTTCGAGATATAGCCTGCATACATCGTTGGTTACATGATCCATCCGATTAAAGTGCTTTGTAAGCTTGCAGTGTCCAGTAAGAACTCCTAAAAAGATTCTTATTTGATTCTTCGGCAATTTTAATAGTTCCAAAATTCTTTTCTGGGACAAATTTTGTTTATGCCCACCTTTGGTTTGTCTAATTTTAGTACCAGCTGTTAAGGGCACGTTTGGCAGTTCTATAAGAGATACCGCAAGAGGGTTCTGGCAGGAGCATATATGCACCCTTTCTTGGTCAGCTTATTTGCTCTTTCGTTACCCTCAAAGCCTGATTACCCTAGCATCCATTCTACCGTTAGGTGATTCCGTGCACCAAAACTACCCAGGACTTTAACACATTCCCACGCTAGATTCCTCTTGATTTCAGAAGAGGATATGGCCTTAAATTCAGCCTGGCTATCTGAATAGATATATATTTTCTTATTTGTGTAATTTTGAAGAAGATTTTCATCGGCGCATCTGGCGATGGCGTACACCTCCGCCTGGAGTATTGTTGAAAATTTCCCTAGGCTCTGATATATTTTAAGCCTGGCCGTGATACCATAAATTCTTGCTCCAACCTTCTCTTCGGCTCCCTAAAGGGCTATCCGTGTACTAGATTAGGGCTCCTTTTTTATGGTTGGGAACAACTTATTCCCTGTCCGGTATGTTAACTCTAAAAGGCAGACAGGAGTTATATTTGGTTAACAATCTGACTGAGACCACATCCAACATTGGTTCTAATTTTGGTTTATCAGATAGGGTGATGTGGCTTTTAGATCTCTGTACCTACATCACTGCTTTCGCCTCTTTTTCAATAGTTTTTCTAAGGGGTGGTAAGTACAGTAATATGCCCGCCGTCCATGTGCTGCGCATGGGTGCGGTTACACTTAGACATGCCAGTCTTTGAAGCTCGGTCAGATTAAGATCGATTTCCTTTTGTGTAGCTTTTGACCACCAAGCCGCTGAGGCATAGGTGACCATGGGTTTCACCACCAGATTGCAGAGTCAGATTATGATGTTTGGTTTGAGTCCCCATGTTGTTCCAGTCAGTTTTTTTTCAGTTCCACAGTGCTAACCTGGCTTTTTGAACAGTTTTATCAACGTGCAGATTGCAGTACAGTTTATCATAAAGAATTAATTCAAGATATTTGACCTCCCTGCATATTGGTATCAGTTCCCCGAAGAATGTGGGCCCTTTTATAGACCTCAACTTAGTCCTCCTGGTGAATGGTATAATCTTTTCCATGGGAAACTTGAACAAAGCTCGGATAGACAGTTGAATGAAGTTAAAATAAGACAAAGTATTAAATTTGACTAATATACAAAGGATAATTTTAAGAAGGAATTGTCGTTATATTTGACCATAAACCGGAAATACTAAATTTTTTTATATCTGAAAATAGAATATTGAACAAAATATCTATCTCGGAAATGCCCTATTTAAAAAATCTCGCCGTCATAGTTATAAAGATCGGAATCAACCAAAATAATCCTGTTATTTTAATGTAAAATTTTCTTTTATATTTTGGAAATTGTTAAAAATTATCCGATTCTCCTACACAATTTTTCATTTCCCGATCTTCTCAATTACCTTCTGTAAAAATGGCATTAACTTAAATGAATTTTCTGTATACGTACAAAAAATGTGCAATAAAGCATTTCTATGCTTAACATTAACATTTCTATTTTGTTTTTCATGGAGGATGGAGGATGCTTTATGATTCTGAGGTACAGGTTTGGCTAAAAGAAGAAAAAAAAGAAAAATGAGATACTTTTTAAAAACAAATGTAAATTCTCTTTTCTATACCTCTTGCTGTAGCACATTAATAAACTAGCAGAAAAAACTATTAAGACACGAACACATTAAAAGAGAATTTATTTAAACTGTTCCATAATATGTGATGCATTCCTAAAAACCGTAAATGCGCGAACGCAACTCAATCGATAATATTTTCTCTGTTTACTACGACTTTATCCCAGTTCAAGCAGTAAAATGCCATGGATGCCTCAGCCTAAGACTTAAGTTTGCATCAAGTGAAGCAATAAAAAGTATCTCATCTGAGTTCATTCCAATATCAAACCACCATATGACCCTGAACTAGTGGTCTCCGTTATAGTCTTCATTCACTTTAGTTTGGTTTTACACATGATCGGGCAAAAACAAAAACGAACCTCATCACATTCAAATGATCTTCACGGTCTCTAGCGCGGTTAGGTAAAAGCAAGATAGGTAACTAAATCGTTGAACACACCGATATTAAATTTCCTACATAATTTGCTCGGCATTTGTTGGCTATGGCATAATGTTACATGATCCGCTGCACCGGTTACTCCACCAAAACAAAATGCCTACTGCTTTTGATTTTATCTCAACGATAGTATGACTTGATCATCCGTGTTATGTCTTGAGAAAATATCTTACAAAATCTTTCCAGGCTACATACGGTTCAAGATTGCAAACTAGCGATTTTGTTGGTCTGGATAAGATGGGGCTGGGATGGGAGTCTGGTGTGCTGTAAGCCCCTCGTATGCTTGACCATCATAGCAGCAAGTTTCAATACAAATAACGATGACGTCCATACCGTGGAAATGGAATACACAGCGCTAAGTAATCTTCATTGAGAGCACTTAATAAGTTTTCCTATTACGTTACGCTACCACGGCCCGTAAGGCTGTAAGCAGTGTTGTCGCGTCTTGGGCTTTATCTTGAGGCTTACTTACGCGAAGAGAGTCCGCCAGCATTTTAGTATGGCTCGTGTCGCCATCGCGTTTGTCACGTCGTCTAATCATCATTAAATCGTAATCAATGCCAATAAAGGTATCACGTGCAAACGAACGGAAATTATAACACATTAATGCGGGAAAGAAAACTTTATTATTAATAAAATAAATTGTGCTCTAGAACCGGGTGTAAATTGATGAGGATTTTATTACAAAAGTGTAACGGCTATTTACTTGGTAACTAATTTATAACTGTGCTGTTATACAATCTGTGTTGCTTTCTACTCTGGTTAAAGTTCGAATTTCATTAGTGTCCTCTGCAGACATAACAACGGATTGCTTTCGCTTTTCATTTAAAACGATCCCTCAGTAGTCACTAATGCATGTAAAATTGTTAGAAGCCGGCAGATTTTCTATTTCCTTTTCCACTTCTTATGTAACCAACACTAAACATTTTTTTTTCAAATTTGGCATTAAGAATTTGAAATAAACTAAATTAAAACTAACTTCCCCTTTTATGTAATAGCTGCGAGTCTTTAATCCTATCTCGCTCCCTACATCTAGTAACAAGGTAGTATCCTGCTTGCTTCCTGTAACCCTAACCAAGAGTATTGATCCCAATATACAGTCGAGGAAATCTAATATTCTTACAAATGTCGCATATTTGTTCACTAGTTGCAGTGAAAGCATAAGTATAAAGTTACGAGTGATACTGAAATATGAGATCCTCTGCAATCTAACAGAATATGATCGTGTTTCAATTTGAATTTTAAATCAAAGCGTAGAGTGATTGTACTTTGCAAAGCCAATTGTTGGAATAATTGAGAAACTTCAGTTGTATTGTTAGAACTGGAATATGTGGATTATGATTTATGGAATACAGAACACGATGGTAAGAATTAATCTTTTGCACCATTATTTTCAGACATGTGTAACACCACTCTACAAATTTAATTAACCTTAATTTAATTCAATTTCAAATTCCCTCTTCGTTTCAAAAAATATTGTGCCTAAATTCAATTACTGGCTTTTCGTACTTTTAAAAAAATGGATATCTGTTTAGAGTGCTTATTATTAACTAGTGATTTTGGCGGAGTCTTCGGTCCCTGAGCTACGGTTCATTCCTATAGTGACTAATATATCTCATAACGCGTACGGGGGCTATACTTATCGTTTGATTAATATCTTTGCTTCACGGTTTGATAGGTTGTGTAAGTGCCATATGCACGTTACCAGTTTGTTACCCAAAATTAATGAGTTTGTGGATTATGTTAGCGCATATTATGTGTTTTTCTGAAACATGGTTGAGCAGAGATGTTCTCTTAAATTTTATTTATTTTCAAAGTTATAGCTTTTCAAAAAAAAAATGATTGGATTCGTAAAAGAGGACATGGTCTGACCATCACTCAGCAAATTAACTACTCCTATAATTATGTTGGCTCTTTTATTAATATATATTATCGCTGGGAATGTAATGTTAATTTTTTATCGCATCACCCAGAAAAATAACTTTGTTAAAGCGTAACTATTTCGATAGTTATTTGACGAAATCAGGCTCTTAACTAGAAAGTTTAAATAGGTTATTGAAATAGTTATAAAATAGTTGTTCTTAGAAGTTTCGCAAGAAATTCAAACTACAATAAATAGTCATTTTTCACTATATAAAATGGTAAAATTCAAGTAACTATTTTAATAATTAATCCGGTGTATGAAAGGAATATTTGTTGGTAATTTCGTCTAAAAATGACGAGGGAAATAGTTGAAAGGCAACCCACTGATATAAAGTTGTGGCAACACTTTTCGCCACATATGAAAAACCTTTTTTTTCATTTAGCTTATAATTCGTAATAAGAATTTTTGTATAGTATATAAGTACTTGGGATATTCTCAATAAATTTAGTTCTGACTCGACCCAAAATTCGAGAAACTAAAAGCCGCATTCTGTGACTTGGAAGTTTCCAAAAAGTGATAAATTTGGGCACAAGCATTTCCTTATAATTTCTTCCCTCCCTTTTGTTTGATTTTTTATGACTTCATGTTCTTCGGTTTAGTAAAATTGATGCTCCTTTGACAGTATTGGATTACAGCTAAATTTCTAAAAGAAATACTTCGAAGCCACAATATATCCTGTAAAAAGGAAATGTTGGGAAAATCCAGCCCAGTAAAATGAACTATTTTTTAGTCTCTTCAGTTTACAATCAGATGGCTAATACTGACTATATAGTGGTTATAAGCAACCATTTTATTTTCCGGGCTTTTAACTAGTCGGTGGTCACAAGTAAACATGTTTTAGTCAAAATTAACTATCTTGTAGTCCCTTCAAATAGTTAGAAGTAACTACCTTTTGTAGTTAAAATCAACTAATATAATGTTGTTCCCAGTTTAAAACATGAAAATGGTTAAAAAATAGTCAGTTTTTAACCATATTTTCTCTAGGTGCATGAGATAATACTGAGAGTTCTTACATGAGTTTTAGCAGGACAATTTCTCCAAGTTTTTATGATCCCCGAAGGATCACACTTGCTGCTATGATAGTGCCCCTCAACGAGGGTGTGTCTACGACCCCGCAGCACCTGGAGGACAAATTGAATATCCTGTGAATGTTCATTGTGGATATCTAACCTTATTTTTTTTAATCTATGATCTGCAAATACCCTCAATCCTTTTCCCCGCAGCCGTAAAAGAGACATGAGACAGTGGCGGTACTTCGGGTAGAATGCAGTTCGTTCGTAAAAAGGTGCCCAAATGTGGTTCGGGCGAATTAATAGAAATTACCTTGCAAGCGGCAAATCAGTTTTGGTATAGCAGGGGAGTTGAAGGATTGTTGAAAAATATCAATGGAATGCTGAAATACTTTCTTCTGTACAGACATTTCGTAAATTGTTAAACTATTAGTAAAATTATTTTCTATGTAAGTGGTAATGAAACTAGAATTTTATAGACTTCTAAATGGTTCTTAAAAAGTCAACTCGTCGTATTTTAAAATCCAGCGCATCATCGTTACCACAAGCTTACCTACATTTTTTGGTATACTGCGACACTTCTCCATAGGATCATCTTAGGCACCTCGAAAAGTTTACATTCATTAAAAAAACTACCCTTTTAATACAGAAGTGATTTTGTTTTTACAATTTTTATTGTGAATTTTAAAACAGAGGAATTTCCTGTGTAATATTCCGAATCTACCCATGACGATAATTTTACTTGCAAATTCACTGCAGTATTGTACAGTAAAATTCAATAGGAATTCAATAGTTTTGGATTAACTTGCCAAATTTTTCAAATTGTAAAAAATTCCCAACCTCCACTTCACCGAAATTTTGTTCTGTATAAATTGATCTATGTTCGGTTTTAAGAGGAACAGCAGCAATAAGCATTTAGTGGATAAATTTTCGAAGAAAAGGAAGGAAGCACTCAATAACGATCTACATATAGTGGTTAAGAAGGTATTTGACACATTAAATCTGGATAGCTTATTGAGGGTCTTTGAGGATTACGGAATTGGTTTATTATTTAGCACACAGCAAAATAGCAGTTAAAATAAAATATAAATAGTAAATATAGTTTGGGGAGTTCCGCAAGTAACAGTCTTGGGTCCAATAATCTTTATGCTTTACACCAGTGGTTCCCAACATGGGCAAATCTAAGGGTTCTTTTTTTGTCCAAGGCAAATTTAGGATAATTTTAAAAACGACAGTCGGTATGATCTTTTTCTCAAAAGGGGGCGGTAAGTAAGTTTTTTTTGAAAAGGGAGCGGTAGGCCAGAAAAAGTTGGAAACATATGCTTTACATTAATAAGATTTTTAAGAGTGTGTGTGATTCTAGCATCTATTGCTATGGAGGAATGGAACTTGGTAAATTTGGTATAGTATTCGAAAGAATGTAGGTTGAATTTAGTGAACTCCAGAGAAGATGTCATGATCTCGGGCTTGTGTTGAATGCTAAGAAGACGGAGGCTATGCATGTTATCTTGTATGTACAGATTGTGATATTTTTTATACGGCACTTGCATATTGAAGATCTGAATAAGAGAATTAGAAAGATCTGCCAGTCTTCTTTCGCATCAGTATTTACGTTCCATACCAAGTTTTGCGTATATTTTATCAATCCTTGATTGAGTTCATATCACTTTATGGAATTCCAGCGTGAGGTGATGTTGCGAATATTCATATTCGGCAAATAAAGCAAAAGAAGTTGCTAAAACCCTACAGAGGAATTTGACCGAAGTTAATGCTGCCATGGAGATTAAGCTGGCAATTATTTTAAACCTTCTAAAAGTAAGGAATATTTTTAAATGCATCTTAGCAAGGATTCACTGCAATGACGAAAATTTTTTACTGCCTATCGATCAAAATATAAATACAAGATTGCGATTGATTACCATTACCGCACACAGAGGTGTAATAAAAAGTATTGGGCTGTGACAATGATGGTTCTTTCTTGTAAAACTTCCAATGACTTACCTATAGAATTACTTCAAATACCTAAAAAGAGAAATAGAAAGAAAACGATGATGATGTACTATATCAATACAGCGTAGACACATTGAGCTTCATCCGGGATATGTTCCATTTGATGCATGGTAACCGAGGGTTACCATGATCCCTGCCTCTGAAGCCACTGTGGGGTCTGTTCCTCACAGTATGAAAAAATTTCTATTTGGCACACATTTATGGAGGGATAATGCGAATACGTAAGAACTTGATAACTGCATGATGATTGCCTATGAGTAACTGGAACAATCTTGTCCAGGATTTAAGTTTAGTTGATTACATTGTGCACTCTTGTAAGGGAGATAGACCTTTCTTTGTATATAAAATATGTTTAGGTAATTATAGATGAAAACTCACTCAGTCAAAGTCTATGGATTGAGTTAGAATTATCTAGGTAATTATTATATATTGCTAATACATAGTTCAAAATGTGATGTAAATGAATGATCTACTAAATGCATAGACCACTGTATAATAAAGTTGATTTTCTTTATAATGCAGGTATACTGATATTTATTTGTGACGTAATCAAATGAATTCATGTAACAGTAAGGTTAGATGTTAGGGTTAGGATCAAAAACATCATAGTATTAAAAAGTTTAAGGGCATCGTTGTATCAGTGAATAACATGATGAGGTTCAGGAGAGTTTGTGTCAGGGTTTGTCATTCTGCTTTTTTAGCCAATCTTCCAGCATGAGGAGTTTGGACCAATCTCCACTCACTTTGATTTGAAGTTACCTTTCTGTTACTTTGGACGGTATCACCTCCAACTCTTATAATATCAATGCTAGTGTATCGCAAGGTTCTCTTTTGTCACTTTTTCCTATTTTTCATTAGTGACTTGTTATCTCTCACCTTCAATCCAATTCACAGCTTTGCTGATGATAGCACCCTTGATTTCGCGTATTCATGTGAGTCAGTTGCTGACTTTCATGGTAATACCACTGATAATAATTGATCACGCATGATTGGATCGTTTAATAACAAGATTGAGAGAATCCCCACCTGTGGTAGGCTGTCCGATTTTTCTCCAACAAAACCCAAATCCCCCACCATTGCACTTTGTCAACGGGGTCAGCATTTCAAACTCTCCTAACTTGAATATCTTAGAGGTTCAGGTATCCAACAATCTTAGTTGGACGGATAGCATCTTTGCTATTGCAAATAATGCGATGAAATGCCTGACCTTTCTACCCTATTTGACCTAGTACTTATTTACAAGGCTTACATCAGACCCAAACTTAAATTTAGTAGGGCAGAGGCAGGATGTACTGCATTGTACACATTAAATAGAGCCAAAGAGAGGGCTTTCAAGCCTATTGGCGACAAGGTGTTTACCTCTAAAATCGATTTCTTGGAGCACACGTGCAATGTAGCATGCTGTACGATCCATCAAAACCTCTGGTCTGATCTCTTGTAGATCAATCTCTGCGCGTAATACCCGTACATCGAATCGGCGTCATCCTTTCGTTCTTGAGACTGCTCAATCGTGTGAAATTCCGCGAATGTGGAACAGATTGCCATCTTATGTTTTCTCCCAGGATTACGGACCGCTACTGTTCAAGCTGAATGTGCACCGCCACATTCAGTCGACATCCCAATTCTCTACCTCCTTTTCCTACTTTCCTTTTCGCCAAGGCTGTGCTACAACATCGTGGAGTTCTCCAGATCTTTGGCTACACGTTAAAAAAGACTAACATTTTGAAATTTACTCCTAGCAACAACAAAAAAAAAATCACTAGAATGTGTTACGGCTTAATTGTCTGGCAAGAAATAGGTGAGCTCTTAATCTATGACTTTGACCTATCTATAGATGATGCCAGCGATTATTATTTTTGAAAGAACTTTGGGTATAGATTTCATGGACTCAGAATTCCCAAACAGATAAAAAAAGATTATTATTGTTACTGTCACTCTTAAATAATAAACACAATGTATGATTTTTGCCTTAATATCCTTAAATTGTAAACATACATAATACATAATTTTTGGCTCCACACTGTAGCATGTATCAAACTTTAAGCAGATTGTAATCTTGTTTCGATATAACATTCATGGTATATCCTCAAGGGACTTACTCTGAGTCGCTTGAACTTGCCATAAGTATGCACAAAACTAACCATCAATCAATTACAATCATTTATTTCGTGAAAGTCATAATTATTGCGACAGATTTTAGTAAAAGTTAATTACCCAGGTTTTGAAGTTTTCTCGGCCAGATACATGAGAGTCTTTGCCAACAAAGTTATACTTAACGAGATAATGAGCTGCAATGTCGCATGCAATCGCCAAGTCTATTATAAAGATAGTATCTGGAAATGAATATACCCTCCATTGTGAAGATTCGCTTCGCATGAAAATGATAAAAAAAACCTGTTCCCTATTTCATCATAACTAACTTGTAACATTACTCTCTTTAAAGACATTTTTGAAATGTTTAAAAATGTTAACTCAACAACGATTTTGTTTGATAAGCACTTAGTCAAGGTAAACCAAAAGATTGAAAAGTGTTGGATAAATAATAGTTTAGGCACCTTTTGAAATATATGCTACTACTCTGCAGTCAGAATAAATACTTCCTCTACGGGAAGATTAGTTTCCTTAAGCACTACACCTTCTCTCCACCAATCAGGAGCTTCGAGTGTTCCTCTACTGTGAAGACGATACTTTCTGCACTTCCTGGAACCTGTGAGTTTCTTTTTCCTTCTTATATTTCTTCACAAAATTTTTCAAACCCACCCAAATTCGCAAGTTTAACACTTTCACTGCTACTTCTTCTCTACTTTACATATAATTTTTATATTTTTGTTTTAGAAAATAATTACACTCGAAATGGACACAACTAATGGCATCTAGTTTGTATTCTATAGGCACTAAGCCCATAGATAATTATTTTAGTATTTAACTTGAATAATTTCTGCAATTCGAAATAACTTAACAGATAAGTCGAAAGAAACTTTCGTTTGGAGATTTCATCCAATAAATGAAATCACTTAAAGCGTTTAAGTTATTAAACAAAGGGGTTTGCTTTCAAGTGTAATTATTTTCGTATTTATGAGTGCTTTCGTTCATGAAGTACTTGGCTTTCTTTAATGATTTAAGAAGTGTGTACATCTTTCGTATGGTATTTTTTGCATTAAAAATCAACTAAAATCGCCTTGGAAAATGGATCCATGTAGCCAAATCGAGCTTATTTATTTCTATACACTTTATACCAAATAAAGTTTGAAATAATTTACTTTAAAATAAACACAATAAAATGAAAAA
>QYTT01082165.1:24956-42996 GCA_006980735.1 Dasypogon diadema
GCTCTTCCGATCTCTTGGTAAATTTGGTATAGTATTCGAAAGAATGTAGGTTGAATTTAGTGAACTCCAGAGAAGATGTCATGATCTCGGGCTTGTGTTGAATGCTAAGAAGACGGAGGCTATGCATGTTATCTTGTATGTACAGATTGTGATATTTTTTATACGGCACTTGCATATTGAAGATCTGAATAAGAGAATTAGAAAGATCTGCCAGTCTTCTTTCGCATCAGTATTTACGTTCCATACCAAGTTTTGCGTATATTTTATCAATCCTTGATTGAGTTCATATCACTTTATGGAATTCCAGCGTGAGGTGATGTTGCGAATATTCATATTCGGCAAATAAAGCAAAAGAAGTTGCTAAAACCCTACAGAGGAATTTGACCGAAGTTAATGCTGTCATGGAGAGTAAGCTGGCAATTATTTTAAACCTTCTAAAAGTAAGGAATATTTTTAAATGCATCTTAGCAAGGATTCACTGCAATCATGACAATTTTATACTGCCTATCGATCAAAATATAAATACAAGATTGCGATTGTTTACCATTACCGCACACAGAGGTGTAATAAAAAGTATTGGGCTGTGACAATGATGGTTCTTCCTCGTAAACTACTCGACTTACCTATAGAATTACTTCAAATACCTAAAAAGAGAAATAGCAAGAAAATGGTCATGATGGACTATATGAACACAGCGTAGACACATTGAGCTTCATCCGGGATATGTTCCGAGGGTTACCATGATCCCTGCCACTGTGGGGTCTGTTCGTCACAGTATGAAAAAATTTATATTTGGCACACATTTATGGAGGGACAATGCGAATACGTAAGATCCTGTTGAACTTGAACGCAGGACGCGATAACTGCATGATGATTGCCTATGAGTAACTGGAACAATCTAGTCCGGGATTTAAGTTTAGTTGATTACATTGTGCACTCGTGTAAGGGTGATAGACCTTTCTTTGTATATAAAATATGTTTAGGTAATTATAGATGAAAACTCACTCAGTCAAAGTTTATGGATTGAGTTAGAATTATCTACGTAATTATTATATATTGCTAATACATAGTTCAAAATGTGATGTGAATGAATGATCTACTAAATGCATAGACCACTGTATAATAAAGTTGATTTTCTTTATAATGCAGGTAAACTGATATTTAATTGTGACGTAATCAAATGAATTCATGTAACAGTAAGGTTAGATGTTAGGGTTAGGATCAAAAACATCATAGTATTAAAAAGTTTAAGGGCATCGTTGTATCAGTGAATAACATGCATGATGAGGTTCAGGAGAGTTTGTGTCAGGGTTTGTCATTCTGCTTTTTTAGCCAATCTTCCAGCATGAGGAGTTTGGACCAATCTCCACTCACTTCGATTTGAAGTTACCTTTCTGACCATTCCATTTCTGTTACTTTGGACGGTATCACCTCCAACTCTTATAATATAAATGCTAGTGTATTGCAAGGTTCTATATTGTGTCACTTTTTCCTATTTTTCATTAGTGACCTGTTATCTCTCACCTTCAATCCAATCCACGGCTTTGCTGATGATAGCACCCTTGATTTCGCGTATTCATGTGAGTCAGTTGCTGACTTTCATGGTAATACCACTGATAATAATTGATCACGCATGATTGGATCGTTTAATAACAAGATTAAGAAAATCCCCACCTGTGGTAGGGCGAATACAGCATCCAAAACCTAAAGCTGTCTGATTTTTTTCCAACAAAACCCAAATCCCCCACCATTGCACTTTGTCAACGGGGTCAGCATTTCAAACTCTCCTAACTTGAATATCTTAGAGGTTCAGGTATCCAACAATCTTAGTTGGATAGATAGCATCTTTGCTATTGCAAATAATGCAATGAAATGCCTGACCTTTCTACCCTATTTGACCAAGCACTTATTTACAAGGCTTACATCAGACCCAAACTTAAATTTAATAGGGCACGGGCAGGATGTACTGCATTGTACACATTGAATAGAGTCCAAGAGAGGGCTTTCAAGCCTATTGACGACAAGGTGATTACCTCTAAAATCGATTTTTTGGAGCACACGTGCAATATATGCTGTACGATCCATCAAAGCCTCTGGTCTGATTTCTTGTAGATCAATCTCTGCGCGTAATACCCGTACATCGAATCGGCGTCATCCTTTCGTTCTTGAGACTGCTCAATCGTGTGAAATCCCGCGAATGTGGAACAGACTGCCATCTTATGTTTTCTCCCAGGATTACGGACCGCTACTGTTCAAGCTGAATGTGCACCGCCACATTCAGTCGACATCCCAATTCTCTACCTCCTTTTCCTACTTTCCTTTTCGCCAAGGCTGTGCTACAACATCGTGAAGTTCTCCAGATCTTTGGCTACACGTTAAAAAAGACTAACATTTCGAAATGTACTCCTAACAACAACAAAAAAATCACTAGAATATGTTACGGCTTAATTGTCTGGCAAGAAATAGGTGAGCTCTTAATCTATGACTTTGACCTATAGATGATGCCAGCGATTATTATTTTTGAAAGAACTTTGGGTATAGATTTCATGGACTCAGAATTCCCAAACAGATAAAAAAAGATTATTATTGTTATTGTCACTCTTAAATAATAAACACAATGTATGATTTTTGCTTAAATATCCTTAAATTGTAAACATACATAATATATAATTTTTGGCTCCACACTGTAGCATGTATCAAACTTTAAGCAGATTGTAATCTTGTTTCGATATAAAATTCATGGTATATGCTCAAGGGACTTACTTTGAGTCGCTTGAACTTGTCATAAGTATGCACAAAACTAACTATCAATCAATTACAATCATTTATCTCGTGAAAGTCATAATTATTGCGACAGATTTTAGTAAAAGTTAATTACCCAGGTTTTGAAGTTTTCTCGGCCAGATACATGAGAGTCTTTGCCAACAAAGTTATACTTAACGAGATAATGAGCTGCAATGTCGCATGCAATCGCCAAGTCTATTATAAAGATAGTATGTGGAAATGAATATACCCTCCATTGTACCATATTATGTGAAGATTCGCTTCGCATGAAAATGATAAAAAAAACCTGTTCCCTATTTCATCATAACTAACTTGTAACATTACTCCCTTTAAAGACATTTTTGAAATGTTTAAAAATGTTAACTTAACAACGATTTTGTTTGATAAGCACTTAGTCAAGGTAAACCAAAAGATTGAAAAGTGTTGGATAAATAATAGTTTAGGCACCTAGTTGTACTGTAGGTTTCACTGATAAGGGTGGATTAACTGCCTTTTTGAAATATATGCTACTACTCTGCAGCCAGTAATAAATATTTCGTCTCCGGGGAGATTAGTTTCCTTAAACACTACACCTTCTCTCCACCAATCAGGAGCTTCGAGTGTTCCTCTACCGTGAAGACGATACTTTCTGCACTTCCTGGAACCTGTGAGTTTCTTTTTCCTTCTGATATTTCTTCACAAAATTTTTCAAACCCACCCATATTCGCAAGTTTAACACTTTCACGGCTACTTCTTCTCTACTTTACATATAATTTTTATATTTTTGTTTTAAATGGACACAACTAATGGCATCTAGTTTGTATTCTATAGGCACTAAGCTCATAGATAATTATTTTAGTATTTATTGAATAATTTCTGCATTTCGAAATAACTTCACAGATTAGGCGAAAGAAACTTTCGTTTGGAGATTTCATCCAATAAATGAAATCACTTAAAGCGTTTAAGTTATTAAACAAAGGGGTTTGCTTTCAAGTGTAATTATTTTCGTATTTATGAGTGCTTTCGTTCACCAAGTACTTGGCTTTCTTTAATGATTTAAGAAGTGTGTACATCTTTCGTATGGTATTTTTTGCATTAAAAATCAACTAAAATCGCCTTGGAAAATGGATCCATGTAGCCAAATCGAGCTTATTTATTTCTATACACTTTATACCAAATAAAGTTTGAAATAATTTACTTTAAAATAAACACAATAAAATGAAAAACAACGTGGTATAATTCTTCAACTTATATGCACGGCTATATGTCTACTATAAAATTTTGGGAAGATCACGGATATTGTAATTTTTCAAAAACAAAATTTGATCTCTCGCCACAGGAAAATATTCGGAAACATAAAATGTGGTCATCTACTTGGATAACATCAGATAGGCATAAGCACAATAAATACTGGCAAAATTTGATTACGTAAACGTGACATGGTCATATTTGGTGCATCTAAGATCTTATACAGATGTAGTAAATCATTCTCCGACATATTCGCAGTCAATGTTTCAGACGCCGTCGTAGTATAACGCAAAATTCTCTGCTGAAAAACTAGCAGCTGTCTAACTACAGGTCCAATATTCCTTCGGTAAAAATTATCTTGTGATTCTCGAAAGAGTAGAGGAGAAGGAGATGAAACTTCAATAGTGACGTAGCCAACAAATATAATCTATTTCCTTGTGTCATGCGGGTCTTTATTTTTAATGATGTAAATATGAAAGTGTGCTATAGTATTGCTCTAGTGAATAGACCCTCAACCTAGCCTGATGCTATGGGCTGAAACGCCCCAGGAAATTCCATAAGAGGATGAGCTCTTTCTCCAAACATCACACTCTGGTCAGCCTTGATGTGACCGAATGAGGGTCTGGCAAACTCTACGGATGTCTCCCTTCAGCCAGTTTCTAACCGCCCTACATTTCGAAAATCTACGGATGCCTCTTAACGTACGAGAGAGTACTTCTTATAACTATCTGGGATGCGGATTTCTATCATATTCAACATTATAACAAGAATGGAAAATTTAAATTTTGTGCCACTTCTGCTGCTGTGCGTTGACGGACAAACCATCATGACAGTTTGATGGTAGCCAAACCATAATAGAAAAATTTCAGGAGACTGGGTCGATTATTGATGCCAAACCATCAGCACGTATTCGTTCAGGTCGTTCAACAGAAAACATCATGGCTAAATGTGGCCACGAGTCCGGGAACATCCGTTCGGCATTGTTCTCAAAGATACAACATTTCAAAAAGCACTCTGCAGTGTATTCTCTCAAAAGATTTGCGTCTTCATACCTACAGAATCTAGCTAACTCAGCTGTTCAACCCTGAAGACCATGCACAGCGAAGAGAGTTCGTCAACTGAGTAATTAAACAACATGAAATGAACGGTGAGTTTTCCAAAGAAAATCGTCTTCAACAATGAGGTCTATTTTCATGCTTGTCTACGAAGCCTGATTTGGAAGGACGAAAACCCACATGTGTTTCATGAGAAGACAATGCATCCCAAACGTGTCACTGAGTGGTGCGTATTTTGGACCACTTTCTTGTGCCTCAAATGGATGGTATAGATCTCGAAGACATGTGTTTCCAACAGGACGGTGCCACTTGTCACACATTACGTGATTATTGCACGAGACATTTCCTGGTCGTGTAATCTCCCACTTCAGCGACCAGAATTGGCCGCCTAGATCGTGCTACTTGACGCCTTTGGACTTCATTCTCTGGGATTTTTTGAAGTGAAGGCTTCAAAGAGGAAATTAGACGCTGTATCACCAAGATCTAACCGCAATAATACCAAACCGTGATTGAAAATTTCGTGAAAAGAAAGCAAATGTACAATTACATAATTACCACATGTCTACTTTATAATTAAATCAAAATTTCGGTATTAAATCAGAAAAAATGTATTTTATTTGGAATTTAAATTTTTCCGCTCTTGTTGGAACACCCTTTATATGATTAGTTAAGCAATTAAAGACACGCATTTAAATATTGAAGGTTTAAATTACTTTGAAGATATAAATACAAGTACTATCAGGGCTATAAGGATATGCTCCACCGCAGCGAACCAACTTTCCTCTAAGTTTATACTCTCAGACAGCCAGGTTGCGCTCAAGCCACTACACTCTTATAACGTAGAAGCCAAACTAGTCTGGGATTGCCTATAATCCCTTAAACACTATCCTAGGAGAATAAAGTCAAGTGAGGCCCACAAAGGCAATGAAATTACAGAAGATCTGGCCAAACCAGTAGCGGAAATGCCCCTTATACTACCGGAGTCCTTAAAATTTCATCTCAGATAAGCTCTTAAGGATTGCAAGAACACAGCATTCTCTTTATTGAAATAAAACTCAAACGCTGGATTAAACGAAAAGGTACATTAAAATTTAGCTAGGTTTCTTCTTCCTGAAACCCAGAGTTGCACATCATCGTAAGACACATTTCTGGTTATTATCCTTTGGGGTATCACTTTAAAAAATGTGGCAGAAATGTGTCACTTCTTGCCAAAAGGATCAGAAACATCTGACCACCTACTCCACCAACTGTAAAGAAGTCGAGAGAAAAGAATTCTGACAGCATTGAGAGACATTCGCAATTTGATAGACGGGGACAATAGATTTCTTCGGTTCGCGAAGAATACGATGTTGAACAACCTATGCATCTCTATATTTTAATCTGATGTAATCTAACGTATGGCGTAACGAGCGTTTCTCCGGAGCAATAAAAAAAAAGTGCACTACTACTCTGTATTCAGAGTCGAGTTCGAAACAGAACTTGTTTTTGCCTATTATATTAACATTTTGAAAGTTATAGAATAGCTAATGAATGAATATCCATAGAATATCAAAGATTGTTCGGGTGAAAAATGCTCAAAATCGTCATTTCTGGAAAAATACATTCGTAGGGATGGATAAGGACGGGATCACCACAACCGGCCTGATGATATTGAGGAATTCATCTTGGAATTCCAGTTTATGACTCCGATTATTATTATTATTATCAAAGACATTTATTAAGGAATTTTCTTCTTCTTTATTCTGTTACTCGACCCTCCCCGTTGAATCATACACGGTCTGTATCCTATGCTCCCTCCTGAAGTTTCCAATGCTTTGAAAATTTTAAACGACTGTCTTCTAAGGTTTGATATTAAAGCACATATCCTTCTCTATGTTCAGCGACTCACGAGATCTCTTTAGGTTTAATTACAATAATTTGTTGTTATGAAGCAGGGTATGTTATAATTGTTTTCGGAAGTACCTATACCTGTAGAATGTAACCAATAAAATATACTGATTGCGGATTTTTTATCTTTCAAACAAGGATTTCGCCACGAATTAATAATTCAAATGATTTTTTTCCAGGCCCCCAGGGTAGTCCTGTCTAGTGAACAAAATGTAAGAAATATATTCCGAAAATTAACATTTTTATTGCTACTTTCTGTTAACCTACGCATCTATTTTGCAATATTTAAAAGTTTCATTCGTAATGCTGGAATTTAAGAGTTACGATTAGACATGTTTAACTGAAATAAAAAAAGCACAATGATTGAAAAACTGTGATTTTTCTTTTTTGCCAGTAATACTTGAATATTTTTAAATTTAATCGTGACACAAGTAGTTAAATGAATAAACATAACTTACGTAGATACTTCTAGCAAAATTTCAAGGCTTTCAACATCAGACTTCAATTGAATATTAGTAATCATTGTTAACGTAAATATTTTTGTTCATCGACAAGTCTCAAGTTGTACTTGTCTTACTGCAGTAAAACAGGTTAACATATTCATTTAATTAATTATCGCAGTTAAGTTGCGTTTTATTCTGAAGAAGTTACGAAAGACCCAATTTCAAAATATTGAAATATTTCTTCGTATTATTAATAATTTTGCGACTTTTCCATTTAATCGAAGGAATAAAATCGTTATTGCTGGATAATCTCCAAGTATCTTCTTGCGAATTGAATATATAAAGCGATTTAATAATATTAATTCCAGCGAGTTAATTAATAGTTTTTAATTAATTGAATGAATTCAGCGAAAATAAATCAAATGTGTCACAACTTCTCCATTAAACTTTCAATACTTTTCTGTTGCCAAAATATATTCATTTTTGGGAAGAAAAAAATTACGAATCTTTCTTCAATAATTCCCTGAATTGGTTTTAGATTTTGCACTCGAAATTCGTAAAATATTTCCATAAGACTAATTCAGTTAATTATTTTAGTACTATTGTAATTATCTGTAAAAAATCAACAAACAAGTAAAAAAGTATAAAACAAAGTTCGTCGCTGGGATATTTAAGTCTTTTGTTAAGTAAAACAAACCTTTTCAGAATAAAGCACTTTCTATGCTTTGAATTGTCAGTATTTAATTTTTATGTTGTAGACTTTTATTAAAATCCAATTGGGAATATTTATGCTAAAAAGCCTAACGGACTACAATAATAATTAGGACATATTTAGAAGTGAAATTTATTACGAGAGACGTGACACAGACAACTTTACATAGCTAATGGGACGTAAGATCTGAACACGTGTGCTGATATTTTCAAATCGATATGAATTTTCAGCTAGATGTGAATCTTTCCGAGGTTTAATATCTATTTTTATTGGACTATGTAGCCCATAAATAAAGCATAATATCTGCATAAAGCGAGACAATGAAGGACACTAGAAAAATAGAAATTAAAAAAAATCAATAATAGTCCCGATTTGATAATTAACCGCAGTACCATTTTTGATCAAAACAGATCGTGGATTATGTCTAAAGGGGAAACCACGTAAAAACATGCGCCAAGTACTCGAACAAATAACAAATAACATTGGGCGATTTGGGCTAATTTTAACTCTGAAATTGTCGATTTTACAATTGTAAACTTTAGCAACCCTGGTACTGAGTGTTTAAAGAAACGAGATGGTGGAATGTCCTGAAATATTTGAGATTAATTAAGGCCAAAATACTGATTACTGCCCCTCTTTTCGAGCGTAAAATTTTACCCTCTTTTCATTTTAGGCGTAATAATGGGGTGTTATATTAAGAAATGAAGTTGACCTCCAAATGACCTTTAAATTTGACCCAGGGTCAAGTTCAAAGCAATTACCAAATGCCCTTTTTTGATTCCAAAAACTACAACCTTTCGGGATATTCTGCCGGACCTTTACCTTATGTGTACTCTGCATATTATGCAGATATTTTTGGAAAAATAACTATGGAGATATTCAAGCTTTGATGCATTTTCTAGTGTGTTGTTGTATTCGGTGTAAAATGCCCAGAAAGCTTGGGTTGCCATGCAAGTTTACATCAAGTACAATAATAACATACAAAATACATCAAAGCGTGAATACTTCCAATATATTGTAAATAGTTTTGTGCAAAACAACTTTGTAGACAAATAAGTTTGGCGGTAGGGCTTGCAAGGAGAATTTTTACCTGAGAAATATAACAAAACAAGTTAAAAGTTTTATATGGACAACCTTTTGAAGGAATTGTCCAAATTGGCTGATTTTCGCCATTCAATTTTAATAAGGTATCTCTCTGTCGCTAGCTTAAGGCATTTTCGAGATAGCGCGTGGACAGATAGGCAGACAGACAGATAGACGGACAGGAGGACAGGCGGACAGGCGGACAGATAGACGGGCATCTATTAAACGATTTCTTTTCTTCTTCTATTAATGGCAATTTAGTTTTAGTTTGTATCATGAATATTTTTATACGCTGCAAATGTTTGCTTAAACTTATAACACCCGACATTTAGAGTATGAAAACAGAGCCCCTGTCAAAATTTCCCCCTGGGCGCATTTTTCCGTGTTATGTTTATCTCATTTCTTTAATGATCACTTATATTTACTAATAATAGCTTTTTGCCGTGGATTTACTACTATTTACCTCAACAATTAGCAGGCAAGCACGCTCAAACTCGGACGCAAGGAATGATCAATACAATATTTAAGGTATTAAAACACGAAAATATGTAAAAAGAGTTTTGTATTGCAAAAGAAAATATTTTGCTCAACTTGCACCTTGTCTAACTTTCTAACTCGCAATTTAAACCTCTGTTGAAAAGGTAACAAATGCACTCTACAATATAAACAACTCTTCGTAGAAATTAATTAATACATACTTCAAAGAAGCGATCTTATCCCACTGCAGTTTATTTTAGAAATAAAAACTGTGACTATTACCTTCTAAAAAATTAACATATGAATACAAATCCCAGCATTAAATTACTGGAAACTGCGCACTACATATCTTCATGAATCACTTCTCCGCCTAAATAATAGCACCAGAAGTATTATCTTATTGCAAGGATCATACATCATTCTTGTAAATGTATTCTTAAACCATATTTAATTGTCAAACATAACCAAACGAATGATAATATACACCTGACCAGGTTGTGAATAAAGCAAAGGCGGAAGAGTTTCTGAAAGTTAAAATGCACTTGGAAATCAATGATTAAATCTGAACATCGGTGCGCACGAGGCTCTTCAGAGACAGTGTGGTAAATCAGATTTTATAGGTCTATTACATTTCTGTCTTCTTGCGGTGCAAAATCCATTGTTCAAAATGGCAGTATTCAGAAGACTTATGATAATGCGGTGTAATTTCGTCTGTGAAATGCAAATTAGATTCAAGCCAGAAATAGCCGCAATACACGGAGATCTGATGAAGTAAATAAATCACCTCGGTAGCTCGCGTCCACTTGATTAACTGGTCTGTAGTTCTAATACAAACGATAAATATTATTTTTCAACCTCAAATCGACATTTCACATGCACGGCTTTTATTGCTGCTTCGAATTGAATCTGATTGATAGTTATGATAGCCGCAAAATATTAATAAGCAGGATACATTCTGGAAGGCTCTGAAAATTATCAGGTTGACTATGCGATTATTAATTTCAGTTTGAGAGTGTTTTGCAGTTGAAAGAGCGGAAAACTTAAATTTGCCTTAAAGTTAAATTGGTTCACAAGTGGTTATCGGAGGTATTCATTTAGTTATTTCGTGTGGCATTCAACTAAACTACTGGGTACTTAAAAAGCCGTTTATATTACTGACAAGGCAATTATTTAAATTTGTTGGATATTTACTCATTTACATAATATATAAATTAACTGAACGATATCTATGTAATGACTAATGAGAAAAATACCTGAAAAAAACGAAAAAGTGACTTTTTTTTACTGAATTTCAGTAAATCAAAATTCAGTTTTAATAATGAGTTTTCCTTCTAGCCCAGAAGGCGCACTTCTCAGCGAGGAACCAAGAAATATTTACCCATCTCCGCGTTAAGCGTTCACACATTTCAGTGAAATGCGTTAAGATTAGGCTCCCCGACAAGCATCCAAAACATGTTATAGTTAGTATGGTGATGCAAATGATAGGACAGAGGAAAACAGAAAAAGTTAGTAATAACGCTTTAACATAAGTTAAACAACAAGGGAAAGACGTTTTTTCAGCACAGTCTTGGTTACATCTAAGTCGAAGCCATCCACAACACGGTTGAGAGCCGCACACATGCGATTAATAGGTTCATGCTTACCATAGTTAGTCCTAGAGAAGTTGACATGCAAAAGGAGGACATCTCTCAAGTTGTGACTATTAGACCTGAGGGAGACCCTGGCAGGGAGCGCCGGAGAGTCAATATGGGAATTCAGGAGCTGGTGCATGAAAACTATATCACCAACCCTACGTCGCCTCTCCAAGGATGCCACACGGAGAAGAGCAAGTCGCTCGCGATATGGTGGGAGAATCAAGGGATTGTTCCATGGGAGATCCTTAAGTGCAAATCTAATGAAACTGCGCTGGACAGACTCAATACGACCGATATGGACAGGACGTAGGAAAGATTCTATACCTGGGATGCATGTTCAAGAAGAGGCCGTACGAACGAGTAATATAATGTTAATAATACCTCATGATTAGAGAACTCTTTAGACCAGCGCCGGATAAAACCCAACATGGAATTTGATATATATGTAATACGATATATTCATTTTGCTTCCAAATTAATGAGGCCATTCTTTTCCAAGAACAATGTGGGTATTGCTGCTGCCCAGTTTGAGAATTTTTCGAATTTTTCTTGAATAAAACGGAAGTAAATCAAAAATTGTTTTTTTCATGAAAAAAACATTTTGTATTTTTCAGAATTTTCAACCCTAGTCCCAGCAAGAGCGGAAAAATTAAATTTGGCGCCATTTCTGCTGCTGTACGTTAACAGTTAATCCATTATGATAATTCGATATTAGATAGTCCCCCAAGGTTAAAAATGGATCGCTATTCGACTCAACAACGCATTCTTATTGTTAAACTTTATTAATTATTTTAAAATGGTGAAAGTTTGACCGAGGATCGAGGAATCGATTCACTAAGTGTGTCCAATTTTTGGTAGACAAAATGTTCTAATTGGATCAACTGTGAAGAGAATAATCGAAAAATCCGAGGAGACTGGAATTTTTATCACTGGAATTCAGCCACAATTATGCCAAGCCGTAATTGACAATTTTGTCAAAGGAACACAGATGGGCCAAAAAAGCCGAGGAGGGCATTTACCAGATGCATTGTTCCATACATAATCCCCACATGTCCACTTTATGATTAAATCGAAATTTCGGTATTAAATAAAAAATCCTGTATTTTATTTGGAATTTGGATTTTCGCTCTTGTTGGGACACACATATTTAAAGAAATCTGAATCTTTAAAGTTCATCTTTTCCTTTGCAGATTTTGTATAGGTTTAACTGGAGGCAAGTGGTTAAGTGTATATACTTTGCAGTCCTCATGCTGAGAAAACAGTCATCTTGTGACGATTTCTGTAAATCTAAAACTTCATTTCCACTGATATTAGTTTTACTAACATATCGGGTAGCTTGTTTTTCACGAGTTGGCTAAAATTTACATCTATTTCCATTAATATCAACTTGCAAAAGAACTGGCACACTTTGTCACCGACTTGGATGTTTTCATATCAAAAAAACAGAAATCAGCACAACAAGTTGTGCGACTTTATTCAGCTAACCCCCCAACACGTTTCCAACAAGAATCTTGATTTTTGATTAAGGTTTTCATTAGTAAAAATTGTTGCCCTTTGCAAATTTATGTGAGTGGAAATGGGTCTTAACAATTAGATACAAATAGTATAGTTACCTAAAAATCGGCCAAAGTACTGAAGGAGCGGGTATTTATTTCAGGCTTGCAGGAGTATTGAGATAAAAATTCATAAAAGTTTTGGGTAACCGTCTGCATAATCTCAAATCAGTTAAAATATTAAATGTAAATTCTAAATTCACACTTATCTAGCTTAACCATACCTTACACCGAGGAGATATGCTTTTAAATTGGATTTGCTACTATTTGAGATGCCATGGATATTAATTGTGAGCTCGTTCTCTTTTCCGACTACAGCAGATGATCGACATAATTTTGCTTTGAGGCACACAACTCAAATAGACGACCATAAAACGTATTGGGAAATACTCAGGATCAATAATTACACTTAACTATGTGGATTTCAGATACTCTTATTTCTTCTGATATATTTCTACATCACGTTTGCACTGTGCAAACATTGTACAAGAAGATTATCGACTTGCTTTTACATTTCACCATACACATTTGATTTTGTTATTTAATGTGGTAATCACAGAAGCATTTCTTTTTTGTCTGATAATCAGAGTCCCACATTCGCAGAAATCGCACGATCATCTTGTTTTATGAACTTCCTTCTTAGAGTTGAACAGTGCGATTTTTGGCGACTTATTGTGAATTGGCAAATGGTTTGCTTAATATACTGTCCTTACATCTAGTGCAAGCTTTTTAATTTCAGACGTTCATGTTAGGTATAGCTTAGTCCAAGAGAAGATTTTAATACTTCATATTAAGATTATGTGTTTATTATTTGTTATATCCAAGTTAACTACAACTCACAACAATATGAGTACATTTTATGCCAAGTCTGCTTGTTCTTTCTGTTTGATAATGACTTTAATAAGTTTGCGTTGAAGACAGATCTGAAATTGGTATTGTTTCTAGTTAAATGAAAGTTTTCTTTTGCAAAGTTTTTTTTGACGGCTTTTCTTTTCCGATAATTGATATTAACTCAGTTAATTTGCCAGTGCAACGCATACAGGGTTTTAAATAGGGGCCGGATATCTTTGAATTGAAATAAAAACATAAAATTAGATTTTGTTTTATTTATTTGAAAGCCTATTCTTTGGCATTATGTATGGAATACCACATCACTAAAATGGTTGCCTCGACTTCGTCTGGCGGCGTGAATACGAGAGGTCCAAGTTTTCGTGCCGTCACGCGTGGCTCCATCCTCTTGAAGCCAAACATTATTCAGATTCATACCTTAAAATTTCGGTACTGATCGCCACTCACATTTATGGTACGTTTGACGAATTTAACTACTGCTTTGATAATAAAATTTAACCATTTCAGCGCGCTGTTCAATTGTATAACGACTTATCTTGCCAAAAATTCGCAACAAAAGAGAAACTAATGTAGCTGCATTCAGCTATCAGAGATACCCGGTGTCCCGGTCCCTTATGTACTTACATGTCATTAAATGTTGGCCATCCTTGCAAAAATTGCCCTTCCGTTCGAAGAGAGCCGGAATTATTCTCGAAGCAAGCAAGATTTTCAGCTAGATTCAAGCTTTGAAATATTGTTATGATTATTTGCCCTCCAAAATTCTGCAAATCCCTTAAAACCTTTAACGTAAATGTAGGCTAACATATAATCCCTCTCCAATTGATTCAACAAAGGCCATAAGTTTGCTCACAACAACAACTTTTTCTACATCATCCGCAAACGTTTTAATAAATTTATTTGGAGTATCAGGAATTTGGGAAATTTTAGCCTGACAAATGTTGCAAGTAAGCCAAATTTTTCAGCATGAAATTATTACCGTGCAACATCCCAGTGGCTTCACAAGTACAATTCTTGTCAATATAATTGCCTCAACCACTGGTACCCACATAAATTCTACAATTCGAACCTACACCAACAATGCATCCAAAACCCAAAACTGTCCCTTAAGAAATTTACAAAAACCCCCCTCCCCCTCTCTTCGTCAATGGGGTGAGTATCTCAAACCCTCCTAACTTGTACATCTTAGGAGTCCAGGTATCCAACAATCTTAGTTGGACGGATCGAATCTTTGCCATTGCAAAGAATGCAATGAAGTGCCTGGGTTTTTTGCAACGATGCAAGAAATACTTTACCCCATATGATTTAGCGCTCATTTACAAGGCTCATATTGGACCCAAACTTGAATTTAACTCACATATTTGGGCAGGGGCAAGACGAACTGCATTGTCCGCATTAGACAAAGTCCAAAAAAAAGCCTTTAAGCTCATTGGCGATGATTTGATTACTTCCACAATCGACTCCCTGGAGTATCGACGTAATGTTGCATGCCTATCGCTCTTTTATCGCTATTATAACGGGCAATGTTTTAATGAAATCTCTGGTCTAATTCCTTGTAATTTTATGCCAACGCGTAATACCCGCGCATCGAGCCGTCTTCACCCTTTCGCCATCGTGACAAGACCTAGCAGAAAACAGTGAAGTTTCGTGAATCCTTCTTGATCCGAACTATACGAATGTGGAACAGACTACCATCTTCTGTCTTCCCTGCCGACTACAGGCCGCAGTTGTTCAAGCAGAATGTGCACCGATATTCACACTCGACCTCGTAACCACCCTTATCCCATATCCCCATTTTCCTCCATGCCAAGGCTGTGCTTAGCATCATAGGGTATCCCCTGAGCTTTGGCATTACCGTAAAAAAAGGAAAAAAACTGGGGAGATAATCTGCAGCCGTGCATCTTAGCCTGCCCGGCACCGGAGAGGTGCTTAGATATCATTAGAGGAGTTAGAGAAATACCAGACATCTACGGTAAAATTCTCCCTAGCACCATCAAGAAAAAGATTCCTCGATTTGTTATCCGTTGAGTTAAAATCATATGTTTCCTACGGAATCAAGGAACCAACTAGAATCCGGTGATCTTTGTTCACGCGGATACGTAGCCGCGAAAGTCTTAAGACATAAACTTTATGCACTCCACCTGAAAATTCTCGACGCCTCAATTAATTTAAACCTTAAAGGGGAAGATAGGAGCATGCTTACACCAAAGGCAGATCGAAACTGCATTTCATGAACAAAGATTACTTCTTACTGCCTTTCCTAATATCGATGGAGCTTTTAGCCAAGTTTCTCTAAGTGTAGAATAACTTTTATTGCAAATGAATCGACCCGATGCTAAAAACTCACATGATAACCGTTAAGCCCTAGCTAAAAGCTGTGCAACAAGATGGATAGAGGCACCCTCCCTGGCAAGGTGTGTAGCCTCATCCAAATCCAAGCTGTGGTTGCTGATCGCCAACTTTATCTTAGTTACTCTGATAATGGAGAGGATGAAGGCTGTAGCTTATGTTTACCACCTAGCTTTCTTGTTTCCTGGTAGGTTTCTTCCGACCATTAATGAACTGATAAAAATTACTTAAAAAATATTCAGAAGTGGACAAAGCATAAACTCCTCAGAAACTCAGTTCGTTTTTACTAAGAAAACTTTTAACAAAATATGGGGTATTAACCCCAGTGTCGTACACCGAATGAACGCTATAAATTTTAGAGCTCTACTTATGTCAGGTATTCTGGTTTGATGGACCATGTGGCCACACAATTATCAGATCTCCGCGCTGCTACAATGCTTGGTTCTCGATTTACCACGTAATGTGGAGGTCAGGATCTGCGCTGACAGTCAACGGGCTATTAAAGTACTTGACTCAAACATGATCAAGTCGCATTTGGTTCAGCGCCCTCGGTAATTCTCTTGGCCTTGAGGAATTGTTTCATTGTCACTCATTGCTGGATCACAGATTAGAGTACTGGCACGTTACGAGACAGCTTGTGAGAAAATCTCAACATACAGTTTCGTAGGTAGGTAGATCTTTAGAATTGACAAAGAAAAAAACGATTGGCAGGTTAAAATAATAGCAGGATATCATAATAGCTGACGATAAATGGATGAAGCTAACTACTTATGGAATCTCAAGAGAGTTTTGGCCAAAATTTTGCCCCCAGGAGATGCTTTGTTTGCTTTAGAGTAGAGGAAGCGCATAGGCGTTCGTATCATCACAGCGGTTGAAATAGGGCATTTCTTTGGTAGGCACGCGGAGTAAATAAAAATATTGAACATGTTCTCTGCGAATATTCCGAGCTGGCCAGAGGAAGGACAACCATATTATGTGAATATTTCTTCGGTTCACTTAGTGCCATTTTCAGTGATGAAGTTTTTGCGTCCGACGCCCAGATGATGATGGGATGATTACACATGCGGTAAGAAGTGGAGTTGTGCTCGTGACTCAAATTTTGTTCCAGCTAGCCGCAGGAAGCAAGCAGCTCGATCAGGGCATTTTTTTAATTAATCTTTGTGCTTATTTCATGAGTTCTGGTGGGATAAGAGCTAACTTTTTCTGGAAAACGAGAAAGTTGATAGCGGAAATCAATTGACAAGAAATAAATCTAAAAACAACAATGAGAAAGAAATCCAGTTTTGTGGGGAGGAAGTTTTATTCACATGCACTACAGGGAATAACTCGTACGTCGGATGCAAAAACTTCCTCATCAAAAAGATAATTAGGGAACTAGCAGTCAACGAAGAATGGTAAAACTTATTAACATTTGTGCCCGACCTGCTGGTCTTTTTTCTTTCTAAGAACGCATTCAGGAGCAGTTCCAAGTAGATGGTAGTGGTATCACTAGGGACCATTTTTTTATTTTAAGGATCGCCTCTGTGATTTTTAACTACCCATCACTCTTACCTAACCGAACTTGATATATTTACGAAGTCATGCAGCTTTATTACCATTCCTATGATATTAGGGCTACTGCTAAATAGATATAAGCATCTTACATTACATCATTATACCCTAGATGTAGGGTATTATAAGTTTAAGCAAACGTTACATAAAAATATTCATGATACACAAAAATAAACTATATTGCCATTAATGGGAGAAGAAAAGAAGTCGTTTAATAGATGTCCGTCTGTCTGTCCGTCTGTCCTTCCACGCTTTATCTCGAGAACGGCTTAAGCTAGAGAGTTGAAATTTGGTACATAGATACCTTATTAAGATTGAAAGATCAGGTTCGTGAATGAGCCAATTTGGACAACTCCTTCATAGTGTTACCATGTGAAAACTACAGTTAGATCAAACAAAGAATCGATATTTTTCTTCTAAAACGAGAACGCTTCGAGGC
>QYTT01082166.1:5307-18216 GCA_006980735.1 Dasypogon diadema
AAAACGGACCAAGAAGTTCACCCCATTGCTGCTCCTTAGCCCCAGCGGAATCGTCTAGTGATATCGAATAACGAGTAGATCCAACCGAACATGCGGCCGACGAAGTCCATAAGGTCACCCAGCACTGGGCAGGAAAAGTACCTGTGGAACAGAGTACTCTCGCCAAAGAAGAGTGGGCAAACCCTCTGAACCCTACAGTCGATGTGCGACAGCTGGTTCGGATGTACAAGATTGTGATGCAGGAGCTTAAATGTCACGTCAGAGTCCTTGTAATTGGACAGATAACCGTAGATTACTCCGCTAGTTATCCTCGCAATCATTCTCAAATCTAACCCGAGCTGAGCACGTCATCTGGTCAGCCCGAAACCTTCCGGCAGTCGCATGTCAAAGAAGGCATTCCGGAGCGCCTGTGTTGTAAGTGTGCCAAACGGTATGCATGACCGGCGACTCCAACCGAGCCTCAGAATCACTGGTATTCAGCCTTCGGAACCGTTCCCATGCCGAAGCGATCAGTTCACACCATACAAGGACACATGGTGTGTACTTGTGCGATACAGTCCCCCGAGGCATTGATAACATCTCCGAGGTGTACAAGCTGGTCTGACAGTACCCTTATACCTCGAGCATGTCCATACACCGAGTCCACTAATTTTGAATTTTCACTGTTCTAAACCTCCGCAAACTATTCATAATTACGTCCATTCCATTCACTTTAGGTGAAATTCTGGTCTGAATTGTGCAAGCCCTGTGGAAGGTCACACACTACCAAACCCCTCCCAACCAAGCTGAAAGAGGAAATATTTTCTCGGTATAACGGCACCGGGGCCTTCAAGTATACATTTCCTCGGATGTGCTTAAAGTGCATACAATTTGGGCTATTTTGCTCCCTATAATTAAATGCTCCCTGCAAATCATCGTCGGATTTAGACTAGATTTCCTGCCTCCGATGGAGGTAGATGAAGGGCCACGCATTTTCCTGCAATCTCTAAATAGGCACTCTTATTTGAACTTCCACCTACCCGTTGGGAATAGCTAGTCCCTGCTACTAGCCTCTCATTTCTTTGGCTTGATATTTGAGACAGCCTTCACCACCTCGGACAATTTTGGCAGATCTTTGCCAACCACTGCTGCTACTGTTTCTGCTGTTTCCGCCGATCCCCCTGCTGCTTTTAGCGCTTCTGAAGTCCTCTCTTCCATGGTCACTGAGACATTAATGACAACCTTTTTTCTGGCCTTTCCTGTGGGCCCGAAATACTGAGGAGCATTGATAGAACCTTTTTTCCTCCCCTTCAAGAAAACGCTAAGTATCCTATTGATTTCTTTTTGTATTGCCTAAAGCTCAGGGGTCAACTCTATGATGTACACAGCACAACTTAGTCGAATGATTCTTATTAGTCAAATTTTGATTTATATAAGTCGCTCTCGATAGATTTAAATACGACTCTAATTATCTTATTAAATAAGACAAACGAATTGATTTCTTTTTAGAGTTGTTCAGCGCAGAAACCACTGAAAAAAGGTGAAGCAATATTGTAAAGACCCTTCTCTTTGTGGGGGGATAACCACCTGTAACGAATATATATTGTTAACAAACACGTTATTAAATATTCTGAATAGGAAGCTAGAACCTGGGACTACCATTATGTAAATAATACATGCAGAAATCAACAAATTGTTGAGAAAAATATTTATTGCTTCAGTCCAACAGTTTGTTGAGAAAAACATTTATTGCTTCATACTAATTCTTTTCCTACGAAAACTTTCCTACAATTATAACTTTATAAAATTACGGGAGTTAATAATTCGTTATTTATTTCAAATTTAATTAGTCCAATTTGTAGCCGTATTTTAGACCATTTCGCCGGCATCCATATGGTAACCCTTCACATCGAAACCCAGGTAAACGTCAAAAAAACGCGACAAACGTCAAACTGATGCCGAACGTCAATTTCGTGTCTTGATGCGCGTCTTTGGGGTGTTTTTAGTTTATTTTCTCCAAAATTCCTTATAATTTCTTAATATGGGCTCAAAGAAACATAAAAAATTGAAATCAGAAAGACGCGATAAATACGAAGGTTTGGAAAGTTACTTGCAAAAAAACAGCATGAATATGTTGTATATTTTCCTTATTTTTTAAAGAATTTTATTTACTCTAAATAGAATACAGTATGGATCGTCCAAGCGGTTTAAAATTAATCTTAAAAGTAGGCGGAAGCAATTCAACACCGGAGCATGGCAACGATTCACCAGCGTACGGCCTCCAGACGGACTCAGCAGCCGGAGCAGGAGCAGGGGGATTCTATGGTGAGGAGTTTCCAGAGAAGCACAAGAAGTCGAAGAAGAAGAAAAAGAAGAAGGATCGGGAGAAGAAACACAAGCATCATAAAGAGAAGCGCCACCGACATCGTGACGACTCCAGTCAGGAGGAAATGAGCTTTGGAGAGGACAACTCGCAACATTTGCAAGAAAGTATTCTTCACTACGCGGGGATCACCTCAGATCACAGTCAAAGCCACCGTCCAATTTCGAAAGCACTGATACCATTGAAGCAAGAAGAACCGGAGCATTCGCCGGCTTCAAGCCCTCAGAAAAGTGTGCCGGAACCGCTACCAGTGCATGTGCCGAGTCCAGGAACAGCTTCAACTCCAGGCACTGCATCAACGCCAGGAAGTGCATCTACACCCGGTCCGGCAAGTACCCCAAAACCACTTGAGGCACCCAAAACTCCCAGTTCATCCAGTGAGTCGGGACGTGAGCCAAGAACTTGCGTTTTGAAGCTGAAGCAGAGCAAGTCTCCGCTAATGAAATTACTCGACCATTTGCTGAGGGCTCTGGAAAAAAGGGATCCGTACCAGTTTTTCGCATGGCCTGTTACCGATGACATTGCCCCTGGCTACTCGGCGATCATCCAGAAGCCCATGGACTTCTCAACAATGCGACAGAAAATTGAGGATAACGAATACACAAATCTCCAGGAGTTCTCGGATGATTTCAGGTAAGTTAAGTGGTCAGGTTGATATTTGCTCCTCTTAATGATAATCCCACAGGCTGATGTGCGAGAATGCTATTCGATATAATCACGTCGAAACTGTCTATCACAAGGCTGCTAAGCGTCTTTTGCATGCGGGAGTGAAACTTTTGCAGCCGGAAAATTTAATGCGGAGTCTCAAACCTTTGTCGGGTTACATGAGAGAGTTGACTGCAAAGGAGCTCGGTTTCGAACTGCCGGATGAGAATAATCAGGACCACCACATTCTTGATTCGGCAGACGAGGGAGCTTCTACTGGGGCGGATGAGCCATCGCAAGCCCAAATGGAAGAGGAAGAGAAACGACGATCCCTAAGGTAACCAGCAGTTCTTTTAGTATTTGCCTTCCCATCGAAATCATTTGGGGTTTTTTCCAGGCAAGAGAACGAGCCAAAGACGAAATTTGAACCCTACGTGGATGACCTAACTTCAGAGGAAATCTTGGCCCAAGTTCAGAATGCTGCACGCAATGCCAAGAAGAAATTGAGCGCGAGGCAACAGGCCCACAAAATGGGATTCTTGCGGCAGAATAAGGACGGGACAACTTCTCTGAAAATTCTGCTGGAGAACGAAGAAAATGAAGGCCCGGAAAAAGTAGTTTCGATCGGAGCATATGTTGGTAGGCTAGCACAGGGTACAGGCCAGCTTCAAGGATTCCGGGAGGATAGAAGAAATACCGCCAAAATAGTGAAACCTCTGCATTATGGAGCGTTCTCCTCTTTCGCCCCAGTGTTTGACTCTCGGTTCTCGAATCTGAGCAAGGAGGAGACTGAACTAGTGCTAAGCACCTATGGTAAGTCTGACACAACACACTTTGTGTTGGTATCGTTTTTGCAAATCTAGTAGCCCCATTTTAAATTCTTTGACAAAATTCATGTCCATTTTGTCGAAAGTTTTTATTTAATTTTGTACTCCAGGCGATGAAACTGGGGCGGAGTACGCTGAGAGCATCATGGAATTCACTAAAGACAGTTCGTATGCCAGCTACCTAGCCAACAGGTTACTCGACTTCTTGACGCAGGGAGAACACACCAAGACCATCGCATCTCTGTACGATTCTCAGTGTCAACGGCATGACCAGGCTGAGATTGATAACACATTCCCAGATAGGATTTCCGACGAGGAAGAGTATCAGAAGTACAAGAATACCCGCATAGATTTTGCTAAGCTGAGAACTCTGGCTGATTTAGGCATTGATGTTTCCTTCCTAAATGAGCTGGAGCAAGGAATGAAAACATTCGAATTGCAAAAGAGGCTGCATGACCACCTCCAGGCAAACATGACACTCATCGAGAAGCTGCACAATACTCAACACGAACGGCTTTCACAGTCTTTGCCCCAACATTTAGCACATGTACCACCACCTGGACCCGAGGAACATCAATTAGCAACGCAGATTAATGCCAATTTCGTGGAAATGGCGAAAAAACTGCCTCCGGGTGCGATAGCTGATCCCCATGGATTAAGAAAAGCAATGGGAGTCTCGAATGGTAGGTAGCGATTAGTGAACATCTTTTTAAGTGATTGTAAATTGTTTTTGTTTTTTTTTAGTTGGCTTACCACCTCCACCGCAGCCCAAGCTAGTTGTTCCTGCCATTCTACAAGAACCGTGTCCACCTCTTAATCGGCCGCAGGATACAAGTCAGGTGCCAATGGAAATCGAGGGTGACGAGTCTAACATGAACCAAAATCATAGCTCTGTGGATTTGGAAAGTGAACTTCGAGAGTTTCTTGAGAATGGAAGTGAGCTGACAGGGGCGCACACTGATGACAACAGCATTGAACAGATGCTTCTGAATTGAAGCTAGAGGTTAGTGGGGCTTTATGCTGTTGGTTGTGATTGTTTGGGAGCTAATAAAGATTTTCGTTTTATTGTACTTAAGTTGCGGTTTTCTTTTTATTGGATTTATGCAAATGGTTCCACTGTTTATGGAACGAGTTTCAAACTGCACCAGCCACACGACTCCCCGCGGGGACTCATGTTTGGAGATGCCTTTGAAATATATTTTAACTGACGAACTGTACACAAAAAATCGCCTTGCCTCGCCTCGGCTGATATGCCGATTTCTTGTCTCAGGACACTGCCAACACACTTACCTAAGCATAATATCCTATTCTCTACATCATGATCCCAAATAGGACTTTATTTCTCATATCAATTACGATGTTTCCAAAAGTAATTCCATGCTTGAATTAATTAAACGTTGTTCCAAGGAGTTCTCTGACCTTTAAATTACCTAAACATTATCTAACTCTTTTGTCAGGCCACTGCTCGAGTAGGCGGAGATGCAGGAATGGCTGAAAAGAGTCGAGAAGGGGCGTAGCGCTAACTCTCCAAGAGATGGAATGATTCCTTATACGCTCTCGATAGCGACAAGCGTAGATCCTTCGGTATCGTTGGGACTATTTAATTCCTTTGGGGATTTTTCTATGGGCTTCCCTCCTTCCATCCTTTCTTTCTGTTCACATTGGCTCCATCGAGTCCGCTAAGTGGAACTTTTATCTGATTTGCGCTCATGAATCTTTGAAAGGAGCTCTGTTTACTGAATCCAGACTATTCGTAAATGCGCGCATCAAAATCAGCCATATCACATTCACAGCTCTCCAAAATTCAGTGAAAATATTCACTTCCAATACAATCGGTCCACCATCTGAATACTGACCACGCCATTTCAATCGTTCTTCACTTTCTGGACGATCCTCGTACATACTCGTAATTCATTTCTACAAAAAATGCTGCGTGTAAGTTTAGGACACACACTGCCGCCCCAATCGACTTTACCCACTGATGGAAAATTAATCTCTTGTTTTGAATTCTTAAATGTTCAGTCCTTCGGCGCGCTTCTCTCTTTCGCACAACGCCATTTTGTTGCGGCGTGTAGATGGCAGTTAACTTCGAAGTAATATCTGCTCTCCACTGTTGGCGCTACGCATTTTGTTGACTGCAAGTCCCAGTGTCTTGATGTGTTGAAAAACTTTTCTTTGAAGCTGAAATAATTTGTATCCATGGCAAATAAAACACAGCTCATAAAAAGAACGTTAAAACCGCTTTTTATTAAATTTTTAGTTAAATATTTAAAAATAAAATTCCTCCACAGCGGATACAAATCTCATAGTATATACAACTGCTTCTATTTAGAGTACAAAAATCACTTAACAAAGATATATTTCTTCAGTTTAACACTTTAGAATATTTTCGCAGTTTTCCTGCAATTGTAAAGGTTTCCCTTACCTAAGTACTCAGTAGGAATCGTGGTAAGTACTGGTGAATATTCATTTTGAATTTACGTTTATATTAAGTAAGTAAAAAGATCACGACTTCGATTGCTTCTCTTAAAGGCCAAAATATAACTAGCAACTGTATGAAATGTTACCTTGAGTTTGAAGGCTTTTTTCCAGCCGAATCCCGCCTACAGAAAATTTTTAAAATCTTGTACAAAATATTACGATTATATTAAATTCGAATGTTCAACTTAAATAATAAATTCATGTGTTTAACAACACTTTGCTTTTAGTGTTAAAAAAAAATTGCATGCTTATATTTTTCTCAACTCAATCCAATTTTTGTGGAATGGTTTTTAGTGTGGTAGTGGAAATGGTACTCGCTTGAAGCACGGGACAATCCCAAGATGAATAAATTTTGCAAAAGGCAGTGTAAACTTTACAAATTTAATGAGATATGGGACTAAATTTACTTTTTATGTTTGAATATGTATTCTTAATATAATAAAACTGTTTTAATTGTTCTGAGTTTTAAAAGATCTTAACACAAGTCAAGCAATTAAAAAAAAACTTAGTAATCTTGCGATTCACAGAAAAACGGTAAAATTTCCATTAATCTAGCTTAACACTATTTTATTGCATAACAGTATAAAATAATTTCAACTTTTTAACATCTTCACGCCCAAATATTTCTGTTTCGATCTTTTCTGAGAAAATTACATTTTCCAAAAGGTATTTCATAAAAAATTAAGTAATTAATTAGTAATTAGTAATTAAAAAATTAGTGAAAAACGTCACCTCTGAGATGAGGGGATATGAAGATGGGAATATGAAAAAAAGGGGGAATGGGAGATAGGAAGGTTACAAGGTGGGATGTTGGTGTATTCGGTTATCACCCCTAGGAAAGATCTACTATACAAGTGAGATCACGGGTGTCCCGAGCAAAGCCGAGTGTGGGCAAGCTAGTTGTTTTAATACAATTAAGAGTTAATTAGAATTACTAATTCGAAAAATTCGACAAAAACCATATTTCGTAAAAGTACTTTAAAGTTCATAAAAAAAAACAATTGAGCGAAATTGTTTGAGCCATGGTGGCTAGATCAGAACTCGTTGACATTCTCTTAATGGGGCTTACTCGCAACAAGTTTTAAAGTTTTCTTCACGGAATGTAAAATAGAATGATGTCAAAGCCTGGTGTTATCATCCTTTTGGTGAACGTTAGATATTTGTAAACAGCGGGTGGAATTTTTAAGAAATGTTTTAATTTACGAAGTTTTGACAATGGAATCCAATACTTTATGTGGCTTAGAATTTCTTAAAATTTTTTAATGTTGTTTACAACAAAACTGGCAGGAGCAACGCTGATAAATAAGTTACATTTCCAGGCCTCAAGGAAGAAAATTTCAAACTTTACACATAGCCTGCCGAGGACACTTCGAGGCCTAGTTTTGTGTTGCCACATTGGAAAACATTTCTAAAATAATTTGACAAAGCCTCCATAAAGTTTTGTAGAAGCTTCAATATTTGATTGTGTTTCTGTATTTAATGTCTAACCCCTAGCATTTTGGAAGTGTATGTAAGAGTTCACATCAGAAGAGGAAAATGCAAAATCCCATGAGTGTTCCTGAAGATGAATGGTCATTCGGTCGTCAGGACTCAAGCCTATTTCTCGTGTTAGGAATCGACTCAAAATTTGTGGAAACTTGACTGTTTTTCTTCGTGAACCAGAGAAAATAACGCACATAACCAGTAGGAGGTGTAGTTTATAGGAATTTTAAGTCTAATATATCTACTTTCTATTAGTGTAGAAATAATTATAGTATATAAGTCATTATTATGCATATTTTTCCATTCAAAATAAACTCTAACAATTTTACTTGTAACTGCACTGACAACGGACCGTGAGCTCTGATTCGCTTTCTGCTGGCTGCAGCTGGTACATAAGCGAAAAATGGTTAGAGTTTCGTTTGGACTGAAAATTTTATGTAATTTTGTTAGGCAAGACATATTAAATTTGATATCATTAGAAAGGCAAAGAACCGGGCTTTAATTGCTTAGAATATAACTTTGCCGTTACCGGTTCAGGTGATGAACAATAAGTTTTCTCGTGTCGTCCATGAGAATCAATGTAATTTGACTGAATTCGAAGGACCATACCTTCACGTAGAGAATTTCTACTTCATGGCTTGTAAAGTATATATCCCTTGAAAAATGAGACCAAAATGCAAGAATACCAATAGCAATTTGTTTTGTAAAAAATAATGTGAAGAACATAGAATAGCAACGGCTGCTGGAATGAACATCAATCAAAATTGGACGAAAGGTTTCGAGGTCTCTTGGGATGTAAAATAATCACAAACTTACTGAAAAGAAACCATCTTTGCATTCTTTACTTGTACTCTACAAGTTTATCGTGTTCAAAAATATACGAAAATTTCACTGTATTATATGTAGCGCACTTATTAATGCGTCTTTGAACGTGAAGAAGTTAAACTAAATTAACAAGAAAAAAAAATTCAAAAAGCATCCAAAATTTAAGTAACACTTATCAAGGCAAATACTAAAACTATTTTTATAAAAGACTATCTAAAAAAATACTGCTACAAAAATGTAAATCGTTTAGCAATGACAGGAGCCAAGTTAGAAAAAACAACCGGGCAAGTAGTAAAGGAAAAAAAATTAACTAGAAAATAATTACACTAATCCGGCATCCTTAGCCATACTATAGAAGGCAGATCTTTTGTTTTGTAGCAGTTCAGTTGGAGAGGCAAATTCTGCCACTTCTCCTTTATCTAAAACTATCACTTTATCTGAGTCCATGATGGTGTTTAAGCGATGAGCTATTGTAAGTACTGTGCAGTCCGCAAATTCTGTACGTATTGTGTTCTGGAATAGTAGAAAAGAATTATTATAACTCTACACTGTATGTGGGGAAATGGGGGGAATGTTTTTATATATTCTGAAATATGATAAGACTTATGACTGTCGCAGAGTAAACTTCTTAACGTTTTCAACATTTTTACTCTATCCTCAAAACATACCTGGATTAAGTCATCCGTCTCTAAATCAACAGCTGCAGTAGCTTCGTCCAAAATAAGAACTTTTGTTTTCCTTAATAAAGCACGAGCCAAACAAACTAATTGCCGCTGTCCAACTGACAAATTTTCACCACCTTCAGTAATTTCATGATTTAACCCAGCCGTCAAACCTTTCACAAAAGCTTTAAGATGAGCATGTTCCAGAGCACGCCACACTTCTTCATCTGAGCATGCATTAAATGGATCCAAATTAATTCGAAGTGTTCCCGAAAATAGGACAGGATCCTGTGGTATTATTGTGAGACGAGAACGTAAGGCATGAAGGCCTAATGTTGATATATCAACGCCATCAATGAAAATTTTCCCACCAGACGCTTCAATTATTCTGAAAAGAAAGGAAGTAATTAATTAAAACTGTACGATCAGCACGTAAATCTCCAAAAATTCTATTTTACCTGAATAATGCTAGCGTCATACTTGATTTTCCTGCACCTGTTCGTCCAACAATACCAACTTTTTCACCTCCCCTTATTGTGAATGTGATTCCTTTCAAAACTAAATCCAATCCTTCTCGGTATCGTACCTTAAAATCTCTAAATTCTACTTCTCCAACTTGTGGCCAATCTGATGGTAATTTTGATGATTCAATATTCCATGGTGCCTCCTGCTTGGTTTCTGCATATTCCTTAATACGTTCCACAGCGACAATATTTGTCTCAATATCTGATGTCATCCTCACCAACCAGTTGAGTGTTTGAGTCACTTGCAAAGCATATGACACAGACAAACCCACCAATCCAGCATTTGTTTGGCCACCGAGTACAGCAAATAGTGACGCAAACAGAATAATTAGATTTCCAACCATTTCCAAACGAATGGCTAACCAACGATTTGCAATAATACTCGGATACTTACAAAGTTGGTTCTGATCAACTTTTGCGTCCGATTCCGATATGAATCTTTAAATAGAAGATATACGTAAAGTTTATTTTCTAAGATGAGATGGCTTCAACCTTTGACCTACCTGTCCTGAACATGATAAGCGCGTATTGTCTGGGCTCCAGTAACTGATTCTCCAAAATGTGAATAAATTGGTGATCTAGAAACGGATTCCAATCGCATCAATTGACGTGATGTTGCTACATAAAATCGTTGGACAAAGTAGTAAAGAATTGCGATCGGTACAACCACGGCGATAAAAACTGGTGTTGAGATACTAATGACGACCAATGTTGCTAACACCTACATTTATTATGTTTTTTACAAAATTGTTTACGTATATAAAATGAATATTAAGAAAGCAGATTGCTGGGCTTTGCTTCAAAACTTTAAAGTATTCTAAATTAATTTGAATGTAGAAAGTTTAACGCAGCATCCTGCTTTGTGTTTATATTAAATTAGTTTCGTTAAAAAATTTGTGTTAGATAAAAGCTTGCTATTACTTGATTTACCAACTTTACCTCTACAATGTATAATTAATTTTCTATGTAGAACATTTAATAGAAAAATTCATCAACATTTTTGCCATGGGTTTAGAACGTGTTCAAAAAAGAAACTATTTGTTACAAATTTCACAGAGCTGGAAAACATAATTTTTTTGCGTGGCCATTTAGAATTCGTCTTCAAGGAAAATTGTTTCTGCTTTTAAAGATTCTCGGCAGTACACCTAGTCGAAAATATACTGAGAAGTCATTAAAGGTGCTGAATTCTCCAAGTCAGATAGAACACATACAGCCTTCGGAATGATAGAAATCAATCATTAAAATAAATTGGATGCGACTGATCTACCCACACTGCTAACTTCTCATTTAGCCATTTTGGCTTGCTTTTGAAAGTTTAATTGTTATAAAAAAACACCATCAATTCAAACTTTTTGCAAACCTTATCTATGCAATTATGCGTTGAATAAAAATAATCCGGAGTCGATTATTTGTTCTTCAGATATTCACGAACGTACGAACGTACGTACTCACGCACACACAGATATCTCTCTAAAACTGTGGATTCGGACTCTAGGGACCTCGAGACGTGGAGATATGTCGAAATTTTCAATTCGAAATATCGGACCCATTACAATAACTTCTAAGCGGGAAGTTAATAAAGTTTCGATATTGTGGGTCATCGCCGTAATGATCAGTTACCTTCTATTATTTTATTACAACTTCAATGGGTCCCAACATCGATAAAATTTCTAGACGAATACTAGAGTAAAACCCAGGTTGCATCACCAACAGAGTTTCATGCTTTCCACTCTTCAGACAAGATACGATTGTACTGAAAACTATCTAGATTCATTAATGATCATTACAATACCCTATTTTTCTCTTTTGCTTTGTGCCAGCAAAAAAGTATTTGATGAGAATATAAAAATATTTTGCTTCTAAACTAAAAGTAGCAGAAACCAAAAAAATGCAAGATTTACGTTAGCATTACACAGAACAAGCTATTCCAGCCGAACAACAATAAATGGTAATGTACAACAGATGTAAATATAAATATTTTATTTCATTTTATACGAAGGGCTTAGGAGTTTTTGCGTATTCATGAAAAAGGAAGTTTAACTTCTAAAACTTCTAAAAACAAAATCTAAGAAAGAACAAATAACTTAGCACAAATTTTAAGTATTTTGACTAAAATATTTAAATACGTACCATAAAGATATAACAATAAAAATATTCCGGTGGCATACAATTAAATACAAACGTTACTAAAGGGAAACGTACAGAAAATGTTCTACATAAAAATTAATTTTTCTAAAATTAATAAATAAATAAAAAAAATGAAATTAAAAGCAAAAAATCCTAAAAACCTTAAAAATGATTTTACAAAAATTTATTGTGATTAGTATTTTATGAACACAAATGATTCATACAAAACATGATTTATATGATTCATAGAACAAAGGACCTTTTACCTCAAAGAAACAATAGATGCAGTCAGATAACTGCTGTGGCATAGTTGTATCTAGAACTTCAGTATCTTTTGAAAATCTTGCTAGTATTCGACCCGTAGGGGTGGTATCGAAAAAACTTAGAGGAGCCTTTAGAATTCGAGAAAGAAGATTGAAATGTAAGATGATAGCAGCATGCAGAGAGCCCAATTGTGGTGCCAGATCCGTTGCAAATGAAGTGATTGCTGAAAATTTTTGTTTGTTTTGATTTTTTTTTGTATGAAATAAATATTCATTTCATTTTATTCATTTTTAAGATTTTAAGAGGGAGAAAAATAAAACGATTGCACCTTCTTTATATACCGCCAAGCATACAAATATAAATTGTTTACATGAACAGTAATAGTTTTTAACCATTCTAGAAGCGAAGCAAATTAGTTCAATATAATAAAATATCAGATTTTTACCTACCCAGAATTGTTAAATATATTTTCTGATTGCTGAGGTGATTATAATTTTAAACAAGTGCACAAATTAATTATAGTAAGTCAGTGAAAATCACGTCATGCAGTATTTCTTTTTTCTAAGATGGAGACTGTGTTATAGTGCACAATAATAATCTCTTTTTTTCATTAATTTTTGTATTTCACTGCAATCAAGTTGCTTGTACTTATATTCCCCATAATATGATCCCTGCGTTTTGTTTATCAGTTTTTTTAGATCGGAAGAGCG
>QYTT01082166.1:18236-43945 GCA_006980735.1 Dasypogon diadema
GAAGCAAATTAGTTCAATATAATAAAATATCAGAATTACCTACCCACAATTGTTAAATATATTTTCTGATTGCTGAGGTGATTATAATTTTAAACAAGTGCACAAATTAATTATAGTAAGTCAGTGAAAATCACGTCATGCAGTATTTCTTTCTTCTAAGATGGAGACTGTGTTATAGTGCACAATAATAATCTCTTTTTTTCATTAATTTTTGTATTTCACTGCAATCAAGTTGCTTGTACTTATATTCCCCATAATATGATCCCTGCGTTTTGTTTATCAGTTTTTTTTTGTATATCAGACCACCAAGAATTGATCGATAAGCCACCATAGTTCAGACGGTCAGGTATAAGAAACTGTGGATGTTTATTACCTTCAAATGTCCCACATTTATACAGTTTTAATTATAGAATGTATATAATATTGTATTGTATATTCGTATTCTATAAAATTAGATCTAAAGTTTCGTACTTTTACGTTTTACTTTTATCAAAGAAGTGGAACAGCTAACATTCTGTCTATATTCTCAAATCTTTGTGATTGCAGTGATACTTCAGGCAATAAATATTCCCTGACAGAAGTAATAAAATTTGTTTCCATAAGCCTGGGATTTTACCACAATCTACCTTTGATATAAAGTGTAAGTAACAAATTTATGTTAACTACTACCGAATCCCTCAATACCTCATCAAAATAGTTTCATAAAACTTGCATTTGAAGTGTGGAAAATTGATAAAAAAATATGGAAAGTCGCAAGTTATGAACATCTTCACGTTCAGTCCAAGATTGCGCAAATTAATCGCAAACAAATAAAAAATCTGTGGGCAATAGATTTTTAACTTTGCAGTTAAAGCGAAATAAAAACAAAGCGTAAAACTCTTGACCATACAAAGAACTGAGCAGTGAATTTGAAAAACAGAACAATCCAAGAATTGCACAAATTTCGCTATAATTAAACTGTACAGATTCCGTGAGTGACCCTCGTTATGATGGTTATATGACTGCGAGTAATGAGCAGTTTTCCTTACTTCTATTAAATCACCCCTAGTACTCCGAATTTTTCTGAGTAAAGTTATTTCAAGTACAATTTATATGACATTCTGCGTCGTATATATAAAACAGTCTTAACTTGTGACGGTTATAAAAACTGCAAAATTAATTTTCAAGTCATATACTGAGGTAGTATGTGTTGCTCCATATATCGAAAAACAATTTCAAGCTAAATTTTCTCTCTTTATATATAACCGTGACATGTTAAAAACGATTTATGAATACGGCCCTTTTATGTTATCACAATTATCAAAAGAGCTCGCTCTATTAACCGAAGAAGTTGACGGTAAATGATACCTAAGCCACGGCATACTCTGTAAAACTATCATTTATTGAATTAAATTTAAGAATTGTAAAAAATTGTCATACAGGGCACCCCAAAAAAATTCCAATTAAAAGTTCAGTCATTGTATTGAAATATTTAGCGAGTGTGTGTATAAGAGTAGAAAAAATTGCATACAGCTGTGTGTTAGATCTCCTCCAGTCGAAAAAAAGTTAGTACCACAATAAAGTTTATGTCTTTAACAATATAAGGAGTGTGAGATACCACAGAGGAACAAATCTGCAGAGCTGCACCTCAATCAAATCGGCTATCAGCGTGGGATCGCTTAAATTTTACAAACATATTAGAAACAAAACAATTTCGGCTTTGAAACGAAGCACAAGTAAAATACCATAACGAGCACATTTGTTAGGTGTTCGATTCTCAATTTTAGAGTTACACACAACCCTGAAGACAATTAAAGATGTAAACTTTGAGTGATTTCTGGAGTTGAATAAGTACCATAGCTGCTTAACAATTAAACTTTTACAGTTGTCTTCATGTAGTGATAAATTTAATTTAACTAATTAACTAACTGAACCTTTTTGGGATACTCTGCATTTTTGTTTTCTAAATAATGCTGCTCTGTTTACTATTTTAATAAGTTCTTTCAAGGTAAAAGGCACTCACATAACCTACCAAAGAAAAAAAAGAAAAAAAAAAACACTAGTAGAACATACACTAAACAACAGAATCAAGCTTGTGAAGCCTAATTTTCCTAGTTATCCACATACCTTGAAAGTATTTGTTATTAAGACCCTCATGAATGTAGCAAGATAGCGATCTAATATATTAACGTCACTAGAAAGTCTGGCTATAATTCTGCCTTTTGGTGTTGTATCAAAAAATGCACTTGGTGCGCGTAATATTCCTTTTAATAATTCATGAAATAACTTTTTAGATGCTCCCAATGCTCCCAATTCAAACATCAATATGACAGCTAGGAAGGTGATTACTGGAGAAGGGAAGCGTATAAATTAACTTTTTTCTCTTATTTGGTTCAATTTGTGTTTCTTTTGTATGATAGAAAGGAATATAAACATAATATGTGCAAATGAAAAGTAGTAATCTATAAAAATGAGTTTAAACATTTTACTTGTCTCCGTCTCATGTATTCAGTGTAGTTAATAAGTTGCAGAAACTTTTTTGACAATAAATAGGTTACCGTTACGTTGTTTTCTTACCTAAATCAATCGCCTTCATAAAAATAATATAACATTTCCAAATTACTCCACCTTTCCTACTTACAATTAAAATTGTAGAAAATTAAAAATTTCACTTAAAATTAATAAAAATAAAATTGCCGTCATGATACCTCAAAATAAAAGCCATGCGTCTGTGTTAAAGCGTTTTTAAAGCTATCGGAAATAAAAAAAAATCAATTAAAACAATACCCCAAACAAACAGGATGACAAAGCGTGTAGCGTAGCTGGTAATTCATTATCAACGGCATCAACATCCTTGCTGAATCGATTTAATATTCTGCCTAGTGGTGTAACATCGAAGAAAGTTGTTGTTGGTGCCCTCATAACACTACTCAGAAGTGTATTATGCATATTTCTAGCAGCATTAAACGCTCCAATATACAAACATAGCACTGTCAGGTACACGAACATTGCTGAACATTTCAAACAAGAAAAATCGTGTTACAACAAAACTTTCTATTAACAACAAATACTACTAATGTTGTGGTAAACAAGCAGTGGAGATAGGAAAGCACCCTTCGAAACTCCAATCTCAGTTATACGAGACGTTAATAAAGAGGCTATATGTATGTATGTAGAATAAGTAAATCAAGTAATAGCATGTTAAGCAAGAAATAGAAGCTAAATAGAAAAATGGAAATTTACCACAAGAGCTTGCATGAGCCAGGATCTCAATACACCTGGAAGTACATTGTCGACAACGTCTACATCTTTTGAGAAGCGATTTAGTATTCTACCAACCGGAGTAGTATCAAAGAGTTCCAATGGCCACTTCATGACACTCTCAAGAAGAGATAGATGCATCTCCTTAGCGCAGTATAAACATCCCAATGCCATGAATAAAGAACCCATGAAATGAACGATGACTAATAGAAATTTTATTTTGTTTTTAATGAATTTTAAAAATTTATAGATAAAAATTGTATATTATTTTGCAGAATTGAAGGAAAATATATTTACAATCATTGAAGAAAGTAAGAGTTTACTGTACATGGTGTAAAAGTTTCCGCTTACGAATGTTTCAAGGAAAATGTAAATAGGAATAGAAAAATATGAAATTATGAATCAAATTTGGATACATCACGAAAACCCAAAGATTTCAATAGTAAAAGAGACGATAAAAGGCAATTTTCTTCTTGAAAATTAATTAGTAAACAAAAATGTATGAAAACGTCATTTTTAAGGATGAATTGTATTTTCTCCGTTATTTTTCCTCAAATGTATAATTTGATCCTTAATTTCTAGTTTTTCATCTTATTAAGACTATGCAAAGACAATTCTAGAATGAAAGAATTTTTGTAAACACAGAATGCGCTTCTTTTTCCCTTTACTCCATTTCAATGCATTTCTATTCTATTCTGTATTACTTACAAATTTCTACAGCTCAATTTGTAATATCTACTGCTATTTGCATATGAATAGTCTTATTCCCCGGTGCCATTCCTTATAACTCTAAGGAAAACGTAATAATTTTCTTTCCAATTTAGCAATATACTTTGACAGTTTTCATACGCAGACAGTCGGGATTAATATGGTAAAATGACTCTTTTAGGTGTACTACTTCGGGTATTTAACAAGTGCTTAACTAACGGCGTTTTCTCTAAGGCTTGGAAGGGTTAGTTATTCTTATCGGTAAGAATTCACCACTTTAAAAACCCAGCGACTATAGGCCCATCAGCATTTTTTGTTCCCTCGCAAAGGCTACTGATTTGCCTAAAGTCTCTCTTACTTCAGTATGTTTCTCACGTACGCAAGAGAACAGTTAATGCCTCTTAGTATCTACTTACTGCATAGAGCTCTCCTTGTCAATCTTACAATGCTAATTGTTTATATAATACTATTCTACTTGTTGCCTTCCTTTCCTTAATTTTGTTATTAGTTTTCCTTCCTTTTACTCATTTACTAAACGCTCTTCTAAATTTTCATTTTTTTGATAGATCATCTTTTAGTATTATTCTCTTACTCATGTAATCCTATTACTAATTTTTTATCCCGAAATCATTATTATTGAGTTTTCTCTTAATTTGTACCTAATTAACTTATTTACTTATTTTTACGACTTTTTATCTTGTTGTAATGAAATAAAATGAATTCTATCTGCGATATCCTTCCATTCTAGTCCTTTTAAATTTTCTCCTTGACGATATATCCAGGTTTCCAACAGCGCATTCTTCAAATCTTTTCGACCCCATTCTACTTTAGGCATTTGATTTTTCTAATGAATTTCATAAAATATTTGTGAATTCATTGGAAAAATTAAAAAATGTAATCTCCTACTTATATAATGCAAAATTTCAAAATTTTCAAAGTCACAGAATCGGATGTTAATTCCTTGGCATTTCATTTTAACAAAATCAATCCATTGGATATTGAAACCCAAACTCAATTGGGTCCAGAAAAAGTTTTCATTTTTCAGGCCGCTCACATTCCATTTAATTCAATATCCTTCTTAAAATAAAATTCCTATCCACTGAAAAGCATTCCCCTTCCATCTGTTGCGTTTCACTTCCATAGTAGTTGTACCACAGCTCATGCTTTCAACCATTTGCAATGATTGAGCCCCTGGGTATTAGGTGTAAAGCAAACTATGCAGGTGCTTGCCATATGAATGTACGATTCAAAATGTCTTCTCTTTTAACATATTCTCAGGACTATTTAGAAATATTCAGCATCATTCGCTTAAGTGACGATATTTTTTCTGCCGATAAAAATACGACAACTACTGTAGACCACTACTGTGCCATCCCTAACCTCTAACCCACATACTCTTTATGTCAGCTATCTGAAAAACATACAATTTTGCGATCAATTTTGGTGAGTGCCTTCGCAAAACGCATGCACTTTCAGCCAATCTGTCAGTCAATCCAATCTCTATTAAATCCAACCACACCTCAACCCTTATTTTTTAAATATAGCGCAAGAAATATGATATTCTGGTTTTAACTCTTATTTTAGTGACAAATGTTCAGATGAAATGTGCTAGGCTATCTTTTTTAGTCAACTGCCTAAAATAACTATTATTTTGCAAAGTCTCTTGTCAACGCTATATCTACCCATCATAGGCATCGTTTATCTCAAGTTAACATTCAACTAAATCTTCCTAATTGGGAGAAATCTTTTATCGTAAATGTTTTGGTACTGTTAAATTATCACACTTGTAATTAACATGAAAAGGAGCGACTTATTTTTAGTGTTTCATCCACAACCTCTGAAAATTTCTATATAATATGGATAAATAAAATTTCCATGCAATAGCTAGTAAAAGATAAGAACTTGAACTTCTTCCTTGATGTAAATATTGAAGTATTAAAGGAAAATCGATTTTAATAAATGCTATGGACATTTTTTACCTTGACCAACTCCAAAAGCTCCATATACTCCAAGATACATATCTCTGACTGATGAGTCGTTGGCCGCTCTCTCATCTGTAGACCATCGGGACAACCACAAATTTGAACCAATGGAGAAAGACTGAAATGTCATATTCAGAAGAATGGTGGCCACTGTTAGCTTAAATCCAATGCTTTTAAGGTAATGCTTATATACAGCAAATTTAACCTGTGATAAACCTTTCTTAAAATTTATCTCTTCATAATAAAATAATTACTTACACTTCCAGTTTCAGATTTTTCCTGTTCAATCAATTTGGCTGCATCGTCAGGTTTATTTTGTTTCTTCTCCGGTGTATCAGACTTAATTGAGGACCTGGAATTTTGTCTTTCCGTTGTGCGCCGCCTTAATCCCTTATGATCTCCGCCTTCTAGTTTGTCTTCATTTACAGACCTGACGAATAATTATGAAAATTTATATGTTAATAAAAATTCGATTAGAAGGCAAACAGGTTCAAGAGTTCAATTCCTGCTGTTGACTCCGCAATTCAATAATTGAATTGTGTAATCGATTGCAGAAATTGCTTTTATGAATACGGTCAGATCCTTACGCTGTGTCAGAGGTGCTTTCACTACGTGTCCTACTAATCGCACGTTCAAGTTTCCCCAACAACTCCTGAGATTGAACAGTACTTTCAAGTTGAGTTTTAATTTCATCAAGTTCTGAAAATTTCCTAATTTAATTTCATTTAAACAAAAATTGTGAAATTTACTACCGTCTTCTTCCCCATCCGCTTCTTGTATATGCTGAATAAGAAAATCAGCAAATGCGCCCTTTTTATTTAACAAATCTTGATATGTTCCAGATTCGCTGACTTCACCATCCTTCAACACGTAAATATTATCAACATTAGGAAGGAATGTTATTCCATGAGTAACTAAAATCCTGGTCTTTTTAGCCAATAAACCATTCGGACCAACAACTTCCTCAAAGATATGTTTCCCAACATGTGAATCCACAGCACTTAATGGATCATCCAATAGATAAATATCAGCGTCGTTGTAGACCGCTCTTGCAAGTGATACTCTCTGCTTTTGTCCTCCAGACAAATTTATACCCTTTTCACCGATCTCAGTACTATCTCCAGCCGATAACATTTCTATATCAGGCTTTAATGCGCATGCCTCGATAACTCTGTCATATTTTTTCTTATCGTATGGTTTTCCAAACAAAATATTGTCACGAAGTGTAGCATTTTGTATCCATGCCTGTTGTGGTACATAAGCAATCCGACCAACCGTATTTACTCGGCCGGAAATTTTGTCCATTTCACCCAAGAAAGCTGATACCACGGAACTTTTTCCTGAACCTACAGATCCCACAAGTGCAACTAATTCCTCCTTGTCCACTTTGATATTTATGTTCTTCAAGACTAATTCTTCGTCACCCCAAGAGAAGTCCCCATTTTGTATTACAAGTGGATAGCCTACAGTTTACAATTTTAGAGGAGTTGAAAATAATTAAAATTTCCTAATACTTACGTTCATTTGGATCGTGTTGTACATTATCTGGATCCAATTCTTCACTGTTCATGAATTTGTTTATTCGCTTGACCGATACTTGGGTCTGGTAGTAAAAAATAATAGTTCAACGAAAACTCAACTTTTACAACAACAAAAAACTACGAAGCAAAAAGATCAGATAGTGTTTGCTGGTTAATTAATTAAGATAACGGTTTAAGCTTGCTCTTGCGATATGTAGTTATTATTACTTATGGAAAAAGGCTTAATATGCAAATGAAAATTTAAATGAGTTCTGTAGAGAAGTGAATGTGGTCTTAAAAAATGTATATACACCCAGGTTACGATACCCAGTCACTCAAGTATTGCAATAGAGTAGCTGAATTGTTAAACATTGAAGAAATCAAACACTATAACTTTTATTTGCAAATTATCCAAATCTTTTTGCTTCAAAATAAATCAAAGTGTAACAAATTGTGAAAATGTTAATTGCAAAAAATAATTGTTAACCATAACCAAAAATGAAAACTTACTTGCACCATATTAGATATCAACATTGGTAACATTGCTAGAGGAAAACGTAAAATGTTGAAGAGAGAAAGTGAAACAAAAGCAGTCGTCGCGTCAAGTTCATGTTTTTCATCAACTAGTACAAATGTTGCAAAAGTAACCAGCGATACCTAAGTAACAGAGATTAGGAGGAAAAAAGATGAATTTATTACAAGAATCGTGAAGTAAATCTGAAAGAAATTTGAAATGAAATGAAAATGTTTATATACAAAAAAATTTCGAATCCAAATTTGTGCAATTCAACGGTAAATTTTTCAAAAACGGTATGCATGTGAAATTGCGCAAATTTCCAGAAAGCAGAGGATATAATAGAGTTCATCAGTTTTTTTATATAGTATTATGAGAACCACCAAACCATACCGATATACCTTTTTAAATAATTTACCTCTACTATGTAAACAATTAGGAGAGGCAGCAATGCTAGTGGCAGCTTGATAATATCGAACAGTGCTAAGCATACGAACGCCTTTTCTGGTGTAAGGACGTGATCTTCACCAGTGTAGATGTATGTTGTGAACGTTATTAGACATACCTTTAAAATTTTTTTTTAGAAAGTTACATATATATCTAGTGGATTTATTTATTTTCTTTATTATATTGCACACACTTGTACTTCAGACGCAGAATGAGAAAATAATAAAAACAATGAAAAAAGTAAATGTAAAGTAAAAAAGTGTGCCACATTTTTTAAAGAACTTATTCCAGTTTGCCTTTTTTAGACGTCTTCATTGCAATAACAAACTCAGTGGTATTTTTCACGTCTGTATTTTTCGTGAATATAAATTAACTTATATTCTTTATTATTAGTTATCAATGAAAATTTTTCTTCTACTTAAAAATGTTAAGAATTTTTGTAAATAACTTACGTTTTCCAAATCTGATAATGCTATAAGATATTTTAGTTATTCTAGCAGTTCTTAAACATCGCTAAAAGAAAGAAAATCTCAGAACAAGGAAAAATTTTCCAATATCCTTTTCATAGACATCCAACTTCTTCTCATTTATAATATTTATATTACTCAAGTGACATCTAATTTGTCTTTTTTTATTGTTGAATAATTGATACTATATTTTGTAACATACCGTATCTTTGGGTTTATCACCTCAAAACACAGAACTGCCAAATCAAAAGCTTAAATTCAAATATCGTAAGCGATTGCAACGTAACGTAAGTTCATCTTGAGAACAGGTTGAAAGCCGAGTAAAAACACTAAAACTGAATTTACAGCAAGTTTACTTTTTTCACGTATTGTGTTTTGGCGTGGAGCAGCCGAAGTGCCTCCATGAAGAAATTAAAATCATGTCCAGTCGAAATGCCATTAAATTCAGGACACGGATATCGTTTGATAAGCTTTCTGACAATTTTTTCAACATTAAGTGAAATGGTTTATTGTGAAAAGTGTAACGGAAATATAACACTTTGTAATTCAAGTGTTCGTGTACTTGGATTCAAGTTAGTCATAATTTGTGATAATTGTAAACCACATTAAGTATATCGATTCTTGCTCGCTCATCGACAACGCCTGTGAAATCAACAGATGTAACGTTTTTGTTATGAGACTCCTTGGTGTCGGTTATGAGGGTATAAAGAAATCTTACGATGTAATCAAGCTCTCTAAAATCTTCAATAAAAAATTTATGGCGATATAATTGCTAATATCCTCGACACGATAAAAACTGTCACCAATTCAGTCGCTGCTGAAAAGAAACAGATGACGACAATTGCAGAATATTCAGCCGAACCAACAAATCTTATAGTTTCCGGAGATGGAACGTGGAGAAAACTAGAGGTTTCGTATTTACAAGGGGTCGAAACCTTGATCGGCTATTATAAAATCTTCGTACTGTAAACAGGGCGAGTATTATAATACTAAAATAGGTACCGAGGAATATGAAGAATGGCTGGAATCCCAGATGCAGATGAGTGCAACATAAATCATGATGGAAACTCAGGAGAAACGGGCTTGTAGAGACGTTCGCGAGATCAGGGGAATTACACGGCATAATACATTTGATATATGTAGGCGTTGGAGGCCGTACAATTTTGAAGGGTGTTACCGAATGACAACCTTCTGACGAACATTTTACAATAACAAAAAATAATGCGTTGGACACACAGAAAAGAATGGAAGGGATGTCTATTATATCTCCTTTTTTGGCAACAAAAAAACCTTGAAAATTTGAAGCAACAAATTCGAGGGTCGCCATTTTGTCAATTTCCATCCATCTTACAGTCTATTTCATTCGTACTGAACAAATCTTTTATTTGACTGTTTTAGATGATTTTTATCAACTGTACGACTTCCAGAAAGTTTTTGACCGCCTGAAATTGCTCAACAATAAATTGATCAAATTTAAAAAAAAATCCAAAACTTGTTATTTCAGGCTATAAAGTAGAATAGATCCTAGAGTTTAAAAATATCCTCGACTGCCGATGAACGTATTAAAAAAAATATCTGAGTGAATTTGCTGCCAAGCTTACAATTTTGCTCAAAATTACCTCAATATTCAGCGAAATTCGGAACACAGTTTCTTTTTAAAAACTGAAATCAGCCTTGCTCTCTATTAACTTTCCCTGCCTATCTAGGACGTTAGTGTATGTACCGACGTTAATCGTAGGCTGAAAAGTTCAATTCTACATTTCTTTTTGTGTAGACATAACTGTCCACATTTCATTTGACTTTATTACGTGCATTGCAAATTTCATAATAGAAAATGCTTTTAATTTCCTGCAAAAGATAACCAATTGATTATTACTTACCAGAAAAGGTGCACATGACCACAGGAACGATGTACCAGCATTTAAGTACGCAGTAGATTTAAGTATATCGATTTCTCTATCACGAATTTCAAGTACTTGATTTTCAAAACTGGGCTCCCATGCGTAAAGTTTCAGCACCTAAATTCTCAAGTGTAATCACGTTTAATCACAAAGCAATCTCTTCCTTACCTTAATACCACTCAAAACTTCGCTCATAAGTTTGACACGATCGTCCTTATTCTTCATTTGCTTTATTTGCAGATCTTTTATTTTATTAGCAATAACACCATTGACTGGAATCAAAAAAATCATAACAGCCAATCCTGCAAATACTGAAGGTCCCAGAATATCCCACAAGAAATACAGTGCTGCGCCTATTTGCAAAGGTGCTGACCATATCATATTTAAGTACGTAGTGAGATCCATAAATCTTTGAGCGTCAACAGCCATTAAGTTCACTATTTCTCCCACAGTTGATTCTTTCCTGGCGCTATTCGATATTACAAGAGCCTTGCGATACACAGCATTGATGATAGCCGTTCGTATCCGTAAGCCTACTATAAACATTCTGTGGAAATATTGTCCTAGAAATATTGTTTGCAACGATGCAACTATAAATAGAAGAACCGCATAGAATATTCCTTGCCACGGATACACATTCTCGTTTGAAGAATCTTGCACAAAGTTAATAATCAAACGTAAAATTTGTGGGGAGACAAACGTTAGGGTGTCATTAATTAATTTCAGAAATGATCCCAAAAGAAATATTCCACCAAATGACTTAATAATTGGTGGCATTATTGAAGCCGGTTTCTTGTTTTTTGCACACTTCGGATTTTGGAAGTTCACACTGGCTGAATTTTTTGTAAACTTCGCATTTACATCTGGCTTGATATCAGCGGGTTGGCCACGACACTTTTTCACTGTTTTATTCCAATGCTTTGCAAACAACGGCATAATTTCTTTAGAACTGTCCATGGGATTGAGATCCCAAAGATCGTTAGCTTCTAATGGTTTTCGGAAACCTCTCCATGCCATAGGATCAAACCATTGGAATGTAATTCGTGATAGGAAACTCGATGCGGTCTCTGGACATTCTCTCTGCAATTTAAATATAAGCAAATCAATATTAAAAGAAAGGTTACAGACATGATAGAAAGGCTATGACTGGCATCTTGGTAAAAAAAAATAAAGCATCAAACAATTTTGTGAAGCTTACCTCGCCTTTTTCATACTTTGATTTCCGGGGCTGCTGATCTGCAAAGCAATTCAAAACAAGAGAAGCGAGACAACCACCAAAAAATATCATAAAGCTGACATATTTGTAGCTCGCCCAAGAGTTGTACTCCCCTTCATCATTTTTCCTATTTCTCTCCCGAATTTCTGTCCTACATCTTGGTATACTCATGATCGACATTAGGAACCAGAAGAGGAATATTAAGCCTGAAGTCCTCATGCCATACTTCTTGTTAAAATACACTATTCCTGCACAGAGTGCCTAAAACAAGATTCAACTGTTAGCATCTATCCAATTCCTTAATAAAAACAACTTACAAATGAAAGGATTTTTATAATCGGAGTGTATATGTCCACTTTGTTTATATCGGACTGCTCGCCATGGGTCAGAGCAGAAATCAAATCCACTGCAGTTAGAGCAATAAGACCCCCAGTTGCTCCCAATTTGCTGATGTTAAGCATGTTCCAAGGAATGTCCCTATTTAAACTACTTCTCATGTAATATACATCTAAAGCTGCAAAAGTCCATAAAAAGGCACAAGGGATCCAAACAAGGACTGTCTGTTCGAAGCATGGTGTTAAATCTGGGTCATTTGTGTACCACGCTTTTGTGAGATTCTATGAACAATTAAGTGCAATTGGTAAACATTTACAGTGAAATTAATTTATTTACCCAAAATTCGGAACCGCAAAACTCCCACATCGAATCACTGTTATTGGCCATTCTATAACCTTCCGGAGGTGGGCCACCGCTAAAAAAATCCAATGAATTGTCAAAATTTTAGTCAATTTGTACTAGATTTGCAATTAAATCAACAGGTGGTTATACCAATTTTTAAATAAAGATGGAAATTTTGAATTTCTTACTGCATTAACTCGAAAAACCACTTTTAAATTGATTCATGTATAGTTAAAATTTTTCCTTAATATTAACACTGTATTCAATTGAAATTGAAATGAGCCGCTGTAAATTAACACGACTCAATCTACTACAACTCAAGCTTTTCCTGTTCAATGTCATTGCGAGATCTGTCAAAGGTGTGCAACTGAAAACTTGAGTTGGTGGTGCTTCACTGGTTTTTGCTATTATTTTTGTGATTTAAAATGTCTAAACAAAGTAATTTACTAGAATCAGATCCTAGTATCCTTGAAAGCAATTTGAAATTTGTTAAGGTGAGATTTTACACAACTGCGCACCACCGATATCGATTAATTGATTCATTTTAGAATGAGCTAGAAGAGGAATTCGATCAGATTTTTGGTTCCCAGGCAGCTATTCCAAAACCGGTCGATAGTAAAATTGTTAAACCCAGTCCGGGTGAGTTAATTTAAAACTATTGATTATACAATATATTGAACCTGTTAGATAGCAAGTAAAAAACGAAATGGGTCAATGACTCGAAAGGGTGCTTTGTTTCATGAGCCTAGTCGTGTAGTTAAGCGATTTTTAAATTTTTCCGTTCGCGTGTAAGTTTATTATAAAAATTTCTAGAAATTAACAATAACCTGTTGTGCATAGCAATCTGCAAAGCAATGAACTTGAAACTCACCTGTGTTCTCACTTTAGAGCGAAGGCTTACTTAGCAACGTTAACTGAGAACTGTAGGTAGTTTGCCCCAACGAGCTTACACTTTTCATTACTCTTATTCCAGTGAGAAATGCACCTGTGCTTTTTTCTTTTAGAAGTAACTAAAAAAAGCTTTCGACAAATTGAACCCTAAGGCGATAAGACGCATGTGAATGCTCGAGACTAAGTAGCTCACAATAAGGAAACGCCGTTAGGGTGGGCAAACAATTACAAATTCATTGATGTTTCTGAATACTTTTAACTATTGATTAGATTGTGGGACATTAGGAATTTGTTGTTAGTATCAGTCTAATAAAATAAAATATGGAGAAATTGCTATGCTTTCAGATATAATTTGCCAACTTGATAAGTTTTAACTAATTGTAAATGGAAAAATGTTTTTCATAGGCTGGAGATTGCTTTATCTCATTACTTTGTAAACAGGCTGTCAATAAAAGACAACAGTCTATTCTGTCGGTAACCTTATCAGCGCTCCAAAAGTGTCAAAAACTGGTTGTGCGGGTTTTCATTGAAAACTTAATTGATTAATCCTGATCATCACTAGCTCAACAGAATTCTAGTAAGATTCTATCTGCCTCAACCAATTCAATTCTTTTTCCCAATCAGCTTTTCAAATTTTGTGGAGTATTTGGGGTTTCGCTTAAAAGCCACCTTTTGCGTCCTAATAGTATAAATTTTAAATACGCCTCCTAGGATGTTTATTGGAAGAGTAAAATTGGTGATATTTGAAGCACCAAAGATCTCATCTTTCGTATGTATTCCTCGGAAAAATTCTAGAAGCCAGAGTTTAAATTGCTGCAGTATTTCGCAGCATTTTTCATACAAATTAGCAACTGTAGTAGCATTCATATAAAAATGCCACCACATGTAAACATGTGAGCGCCACAATCAATAGAAACTTGGGATAAACAAATTTTCTCATTAATTTGCTGAGATTTACGGGTACTTTTTTATATTAATATTTTATTTTTTTATTTTTAAGATACCATTCGTGCAAATTGTCGATCACAGGGGATCAAATCTCTGTATTTCATCGTTCATTAAGAATTAGAATTGACATATAACGTGTTTTTTTCTAGCAACCGAAAAAGCTCAAACGAAGGTCTGTAATCTAATCGAGTGCAGTATTAATTTTTCTCGCATTTCTTTTTCTTTTCTTAAGCAAATCGGAGATAAGTGAAGACCTTTTTTTTTACTTGAAATTCAATTTCAAGTGCAGTCATTATATTTATTTTCAATTATTTTGATGCAATCAATTCAAAATGCACTATAATCTTTATAATTACCGTATATGGAATTTTGCATACAATATTATTATAAGGAGATAATTACTGAAATATTCCCAACGACGCGACAGTTGCAAATTGCTTGCGCCTGACATATTCGCTGTGTAGCATAGGTGAGTGATAATTTGCAAGCATTTTTTGAACCTGTTAACACGTTCCCTGCCAGATTTTAATCACTGAGAATAACTCTTCCATATACATTCAAGTTACTTGTGATATTCTCATGTAACTGTATTCTTATGTACTGTTATGAAGGTCAAATTTCTTAAGGAAGTAGTATATTACAAGGCGTACACTTTACTTAATTACGCAACTTTTTTGAAGTGAAAAATCTAGAAATGCATAACTAGATCAATGACTAGTGTAAGTAAGGAATGTAACTTACAGTTGTAGCGTAGTTAGTTATTGGCAGTTATTTTCTAACTTTGTTTTTGCGACAAAAAAAAATTACGAGTGGCGGAAAGTCTCTGATTCGTCACGTTTTTTCGAACGACTCAATCTATTGTGAATTATTTATTGAATATGTTCTTAAAGATTGAAAGAAATTTAACTTGGTATACAGGTAGTCCGGTCGCTCAGTTAAAATCAAATTTCATAGGAATTATAATGCTCGAAACTTGGAAGTAATTTTTTAACGAGCATCCCAAAAGTAATTCTAAATATACCGAGATGTGATCAGAAGATCTTGAGATAAATGCGTACTTTACTATAGAATTAAAGGACAACCCCAGACTTCGCGAAGAAGTTGAATCAAGGCAATAAAAAATCTCGCAGTCGTAAGTCATAAGAACTACAATTAGCTATCTAACCTGACCCGCGCGTTAACAGGAGTAAAAGGTGTGGTAGAAGAGAGCGATATGTCCCACATGTCTTAAAATAAGTTTATGTGTTTTAAAGATTAGTCCAGTTTAAAGTGCAATCGAAAATTATGCCAAGATTCCTAACGCAATTATTACGTTTTTTAATCTTGTTTAAACTTGTTTTCCATGAGAATGTGGCTTTTTAAATGTATCTTTTTTGTGATTGTAATCGATATTTCCATTTATCTTAGTACCAAAATATGCAGTTCTTTGAAAGGTTGTAATATACAGCAGTCTCTACTTGCCAAAAAATTAAACTCTCTCGTCATTTTTGTCGTGGGCTCTTTATGATAATAATATGTATTTAAGCTGAAACCATGAATAACATTCCAATCACACAGACTTTCAAGATCATCGCTTAGCCAGCAAATAGCATCCTCCATCAACCTCAAAAGTCTCAATTAAAGATTACCAGAGCATATGAAAACATTTATGCCAGAGTGACGTAATTTGTATTTGTCTTCCTTTTAATGCAATTAAAAAATTGTTGTCCAAAAATGTGAGACAGAGGTTTTTCACCATAGACCCTCGATATATATAATTACAATTAACTAGAACTGGAGAAAGGTCATTAATAAACATGGAAAAAAGCAAAGGTCCCAAAATAGAGCCCTAAGACACACCACTTGCGACAATGAGGATGTCAGAGGAATTATTGCCACGAAATGAAATGAAATTTAAAAGTTAATTTACTCAACAACAATCTGTGTTCAATTCTGTCAAATACCTTTGAAAAGTCGATAAGGATAAGTGGAATAAAGTTATTAAACACGTTCTTGAAAGCGCCACAGTTCGGCTATTAATGTAAGCAAGCAGATATAGCTAGTTTAATTTTCGAATGAATATATCTTCCTGTTATCTCTTATTCTGAGCTGAACGAGAGCAGGATACTAAACAAGTTAACTAGAATTATGTACATCACTTAAATTGAATAATGTTAACATTAACACATAGACGATGTTAGGATTATGTCAAAGTATTTTCCCCATGTGCATGTAATTAATACAGATATTACGACATCTTCAAATCTCACGTAATATTTTCTTTATCGCTTCTCAACTCAGACACCGTTTTGATTTGTTTTAGAATATACTTTTGTATTTGAGAATGAATTTGTAAGTTTAATTTCCTGAATTGTACAATTTATAAACAAGTTTTGTTGTTAACGAGAAAAAAAGACTCATTCAGAGATACATTAAGAATATCTTTTTGTACTCTATGTGATTTTGTACTAAAATCTAGAAAAATATTGAACAAAATGAATACAACATCAAAATACACGAAAGTAGAACGTTAATATGAATTTTCACACGGAAACAGAGAAAGAAATCCGTATTAGTTGTGGCAATAATTAAAAGCTGCCCAGAAACATAAAGAGTCACGGCGGTAGATGAGGAAACTCATGCGTCTATATGCTTGAGCTAGACCTACTGATTATGCAGTTGATTCCAAGTAACTTAATTGTTACTACAATCATTGGCTTCTAGTGATTAGTTTGTCCTCAACAGAAAAAGCTCAACCATTGGTAATCACCGGTGATACTTGAACCCGGAACCTAATCAATATTTATGAATCAATTCTTAACCATTGAGCTATCGACGCCTCCTACACAAATTCACACTTTTAATTTGCCTGTTTTCCTGGCATAATCGATTTAAATACACATTCATGAAGCTTTACCGGCTTGAGTACATAGGGGCTATTACATAACTGAAGCGACAATGTATTCAATCACACTTCACGGTAAGTGAAGCAACATATAGAAACACAACAGCAATAAAACAATAATCAAAAATACGATAAAGTTCAGTATTCTTGGGAAAAGTAGTCATTGTATAAACAATCCAAAAAAATTTTAAACAATTTAATTTAAAACAAATTGTTGGTACCGGAAAAATTTAATTTATGCCTGCGTAGTCATAGTCAAGTTTGCTTCTGTACTAAATCGGTACTTCCAATCTGTGATAAGGTCAGGGACTATCTGATACTTTACATCTTTTTAAATATAAAAACTTCCAATTGAATACAGCCCTTGTATTTTTGAATAGAAATAGTTTACGCATCTACATTGACCTTTTACGGGCCTTATCCAAAATTCGTGCTGAATTACTTTTCGGTCACATTAAGATTAATTTCCACTATTGATGATTCCCACACACGTTTTTGGAATTGGCATAAAAATTCGATATCTAAGCTTCGTTATTTAAGATTGTAATTTATTTGCATTTATGGCATTAGAATCTTAGAAGGAAACAGGTTGCCTCTTAGGTTTATCTTTTCGTTTTTGAAAGTTTTTTTTTTTAGATTTCAAGTTTTCTGGGAGATCTGAAAACGGGTTCTGTCGTAGTCATAATTAAAAAATGGATGCAGCTGATCTCATCTTTCGAGTTATGTAAAATTGCTTTTCAAAATGTGATGATGTTTTAGTCTGCATTTAAGTGTTTTTTGTTAATAAATTTTGATTTTCTTTTTTTTTTACAAGTATGGAAATTTTTGTGTGAGATATGAACAATACTCATGAAGACGTCAATTCTATCTGTTAGCATATTTGAGTTTAGCTAACTTCAATTTTAAAAAAGAGAATTGAATTATTTGTGTTATTGTTTCACGTAAGTACCTCTTAATTATTCCAAATAAAAAAAGAGGAAATCTTTCTTAAAAAAGCTTTGCTATTGTGGATTCCTGTTACATGGCATCCTCTTGTCAAGCACAATCAGTACGTGAAAATAAAAAATAGATCAATAATATTTTTTCGAGAGTATAGTCTCATTGAATGTTGTTGAAATTTTTCAAAATTTCTAAAATTAAGTGGGTGGGGTTGTAGAGTTTTTTGGGACATATAAATGTAAATTAGGCTTACTTTTCTCAAAACTTCCGAAAAAAAATTGATAAAATTAAAAAAGCATACGGTAAAAACATCGAATATTGATTTGTTTCTGTTTTTTGCACGTTGATTATACTGGAACCGCTGATGTCAAGACAACATGCACTATTAAAAGGCTGGTGTAAACGATAGAGTTTTTTTCTACGACCTTCAATTATACATTTTTTCTTATATTTGTCACTTTAAGTTCACTATGCAACTAATATTATGTAAAAAGTTTATTTAAATTGCACCAGTATCTTTCTTTTATCTTTTATCTTTTTATAAAAGCCTACAATTGGTATTTACTTGTGTTGTGAAATTACAATAAAGTCACTTAGCGGACCCAGAATTCAAATAATACCGGCTGAAGCCAACAGGGTATCAATTTTATTGACTAAACTTTAGTTCCGTATCACTTTTTGGACATTGTCTTATTACAGATTATTGAAGAGAGACAAGGTGTGCTTTGGCTTTTACAAATGTATTTAAAAACTGTGTTTGCCGGTTAGAAACGTTTTCCTAGACATTTTACTTTGTTACAATCAAGTGACTCGTTAAACACATCATTTTTATTAAATTTATCTGCTTGTCATCTTTGTCATTCGAGGAGATTAATCTGGAGCCACAGACACTAAGATAAAACTTAAAATATGCTGACATCACGTTGTAAGCTGTAATTAATTTGTAGCAAAGATTCCAGGCAACTGATCAATGGTATGATGTGTGCAGCTGTGATATTTATGTTATGTTTCTTAATTAATTATATTTTGTACTTGTGCACCCAGAAGCTTTTCATGACGTTAAATAGTGATAAGAACCATAAAAAAGCTCTACATACTCGAGTAAATTTCAGAAATGAAAACTCTTGTCCTCTAGTATTTACTACTCTAAAGATTGCAATATATCATTGCTTCATCGGATCTTCTGAAACACAACAGATCACTTCAGTGTTCTCACATTTCAAAATCAATTGATTTACATAACTAAAACTATCACATATATTTCCTCACCATAAAAAAAAACTCTTTTCACTTTTAATTCGCGTCTTATTAATGAATATTCTATGCACGTGAACTCGGAATATCTAATTCAAATTTGTTGTATCTTCCATTCAACAGACAAACATCTAAATGACTCTTTAAACGACCGCGGCCACGAAGTGACTGCTTCAATGAATTTGCTAAATCTTTTTGCTATTGAAGATCACTCAACTCGCGATCCTCACTCGCGATATAAACTTATTTAATATCTCTTTTCTGTACGTTTTATATGTATTTTCTAGCTTATCAGAGTACATCGGGATTGAGAGAAAAAAGCTTTAAATAAAATCTCGAAAGTTGACCCAGTTGCACTTTGCCTGGTTTTATGTATATATACTTTATAATGGGATGTGGTCGTTCTGTGTATCTCGCCCGTGGTAAACGCACTGTTATGCCGAACATTTATGTTGTCGGTCGTTACATAAAAAACCAGTAAAAAATGAGTTCCACGTTATTTTCTTTTTGAATTTGTTTTTCTGTTAAGTAGAATAGGGTTACAAATGATTTCTTATGTCAATGCAAATGTTTTACAAGTGTACTTGATTATTCACGTATTGCATTTTAATAAATGAGATTAAGAGATAGAAATGAAATTGTGATTTCATTATGTTTAAGTACAATGTTTTGTTTTATATATAAAAAATATACAAAGAACAAACACATCTCTTATTATGCGATCATACAGTACCGATTCAACATACTCTGATACTAAAAAATTTATAGTTTTTAACATTTAAGTATAAAAAAGCATTTCTAATTCATAAATAGACATATCAAGCCGAACATAAGTACAAATCTTTGGCTCTTTTAACCAAGAAGTTCCGAAACAGGTTTAGTAAAACTTAACGTGTTCTTGATTCTTTTCCCTTGTTCTTCAATTCTCCCACTTTAATTGCATCATACCCTTCCAGTAATGTTCCTTTCAGAGTTCTACAGCTTTTTATTCCTTAAAAGGCGTCCCATTGTGACTGTTGTTTGGTTTCGACATCGTAAGCATAGATCTAGAAATGTCCTGCGTGCATCATGGGATTGTCCTCTGAGCTTAGGTAATACCTTAAAAAACCTTAGTGTCAAGCTATTTTAAATATCGTTTTTATAAGATCCATTGTATTCTTCCCAATTTTTTGGAAAATCCTTTTTGAAAAATGACCTTTTTAAAAAAAATTGTTCCGGATATTTAATACTGATGCTTAAGTGTACCTGAATTTGTTTTAACGCGTGCCTACCAATCGGTATACAACATATTTTGGATTTTACTAATTGTAAGAAAATAGTGAAGAATATAAAGATGCTATTTGCTGTTAGATTTTCCAGATATTTTTTATTTTTTTTTTGTAAACATTAGGCCCTAAGAAAATAAAAAAACAAAAAGACCCCAACTTTCCACTCATTGGAACCAAAATGTCCTCTTAATTCAAAAATTTATAAAATTTTACTTCTTCTGATTGCACTACTTAAATTTTTGGTAAGAACATGTCTCTGTGTTTTAATCGCCCAATACTAAGGAAAAAAAAAAATGGAATAAGCTTTTCTAACAATTTCGTAACATGTGTTAAATTCGTATTAAAAATTAGTAATACTAGCTACGACTGTAATCTGTGCCCATTATTTACGTTTTCGGAGTGACTTCATGAATTTAAGAATAGCAAGTCATGCTGTAGTTATCTATTTTGGCTTACCTCTCTATGAGCGAACACAATGCTCGTTTCTTGTTTGTCGGGGTAGAGAAATGAAAAAGCTCACTAGACGAGAGCTACTATCATTTGTTTTCTCAGGAGGTTCGTGTTATCTACCAAAGTCTGATAAACTTTTTAATCAATTTGACATTGTCTAATGCATCACTCATTGCGCGGTTAGTAATAAATTTCCTACAACTTTAATAATATTTTTTTCCAATTAGCCGGAAACAATGACTACGGTAAAAAAAAAGGTTCCCTTTACCTGTTGACCTTCCCTCCAGAGTTTTTAAGTCATTAAAATTTTACACCCAGTTGTCACAAGTACACACAAGAATTCTTAAAAGGTTATTTCATCGAGTCAGAAAAAGACAAACATGAAACAATATTAAAAACGATCAAATGAAACCGGAATGTTTTCAGCAATTTTATGTTATTTGCAGTAAATACAGAAAATGTGCGGCTAGCTTAAAGCTGTTCGTCCGGTTTTATTCATCTTCATTTTTTCAGAGGTGAAGGCTTTTATCAGTTATGTAATTGTGGCTCCAAAGATTTGCCACATTTTAAACTCAGGTAAGTAAATGATTCGGACAAGAATTTTGAGCAGTGAATGAAACGCATCCATCCTTTTCCAGGTAAAGAAATTGTTTAAGTTTGATAGGTTGAAATAAGGTCAGGTGTTTTTAATTACAGATTTAGATTTTGGGTTCTGAGGTTTTTATAGGAATCAATAAAAAACCAGGTAGGCAGTTTTCTGTTATGCAAGTACCTGAACAAATACCTCTTACCTACTGCCATAGAAAGCTATGTTAATTTTATCAAATTTTTTTTTAGTTATTATGAGCAGAAATCTATTTTATCTTAGTAAAATCTTTGAAAGATATCTTGAATAGATGATGCTAATCATGGATTATAGTTTATAATAATTTACATCATCTTTGGAAATTTAAAAATAAACTTTGCATATGAATTCAATTTGTGTTCATTTTATAATAATTTATTACACTACAAACCAGTTGAATAGATGAACAATGAATCACAGAATTATCGAAAAATATTTACGCGTTCTTACTTTACAAGAAGTGTGGAAGCTTACAACAAGTAAGCGAAATTTTATATATATCTATACATATTTATCCCGGAATTCTTAATGGCCATCTGTTGTTCCCTGTGCAACAGTGTTGACAGAAGTTATTTCTAAGTATCTGTGATATTATCACATTATATTATTTTGTATTGATTATCATATTTAATACGAAGGTCTACTATTTATGCGCATTGATAATGCTTTTTATATCTCAAATAAAATTCACTATTCCTGATTGTTAATATTCACAGACAAACTCATGTAATTTAATGCGTAATATTCTATGTAAGCAATTCACTATAGTCTCTTTATAAATCTCGACTTTCTTACACTTATCATTATTATTTTCTCCACTTTTTCTATAGTATTACTTAGGCTCAAGTGAATCCTTTTAATGCATATTATAAGTGTTTGAAGAATGAATAAAGTTAGAAATATTTATACCTGACGAATGTACTTGTAATTTAATGTGGATCCCAAACTACAAAATTTCTTAGCAACATGACGTCACATGTGTTGATATTTAAATTGGGTAGTGTGGTCTAAGTATTTGTGGCCTAAGGTAGAAAGAGGAGAGGAAAAAGACAGTGGTATATATTCTCCCTTTACTTCAACACATTTTTCACATCTTTTACTAAATAATATTTTACAACGGTATTACGTAACGTAATATCCCATGACTTTTCAGGTGCTTTATGTGACCTTCATTTTTTCGGCACTGGTTCTCAGGGACGACGCCACTCCATGGAATACCTTTTGGAGAAATGATCATGGTAAAAAAACGTAGTTTCATCCCCTGTTACAACGTAGAACGTACGTAGAACACAGTCTACGTCGTCTTTAAAATCAACTCCAAAACTTGCTGCCAGCACTCAACTCGCCGTACTTTTTGCGCTGAGGAAAGAAAGAATTCGCAATACTCATCTTGTGCTGATTTTTGTCATACCCAAATGCTCTCGAAGAATCAAGAGAATACTAGTTTTCGATATACCGGTTTGTTCCACAATTTCTTTGGCCTTTAACCGTCAGTCCGTCGGAACAACTTTCTCGACCAAATCCACGTTATCCTGCGTGGATGATCTTCAATTGACTGTCGTCTCCAGCGAAAAAGCTTTGACCAATGTTTAAATAACGATGAAGATTTTCCATATATACGATCCATCCCCTCTTTGGCCTCCGTCGGCGTTAATCCATCTGTTGTTAAAAATTCTTTTACAGGACGATATTTAGTTTTTGACATTTTCACTTTGCTAGGCAAGATTACTTCACTTTTCGAACCACTATTTCAAACTGTTTGAGAATATTGTCCCGACAGGGGATTTTATACCCTCAAAAGGGTTGAGGGTATCAGGTAGGAAAAGGATTCCAAGAAATTTTAATTATAATCCTTCGAGGTCACGAATACTTTGATCGCACTACGTAAGTTCCTTCGTTTAGTTTATTAAAAAAAAAAACTAACACCATATGATGAACGCTAAACCAAATTGGATTACCAAAAAATTCGTACGTAGTTTAGTAATTATGCATTCACCATTATTGCTCTAACCACTTCCCAAAGTTCGACGAGTTTTTCTACCCTACTCGTTCTGCTCCGAACAATTATTAATTTAATTAGTTTTTTAGTTTATAACTACTTCCTGTTAATAAAATGTTTTATTCATTCGATAAAGAGTTTGTAAAGCTTCGCACTGGTTGTCTAATTGCGCTTCAGCAGTTCATAGGAAATGACGTTCTCCTAACTTGATTAAATGCGGAATGTTGTCTCTCGAGAATTTGGTTCATTTCATTTCACTCACTTGCCCGAACTTCAAAAATAAATGTTATTGGAAGACATAATTACTTGGTCTAACAGTTCTCTCGTTTTTAGCAATAATCCTCATTAAAATGTAGCTTTTGCTGAGATAGTCTCATGCAAAAGTCCATCATAATTGAGAGACTTTCTGATTAAGTAAAGTTCGACGCTCAACGTGTTAATGATGTTGACACGATCCAAAAACTCACAGTCTATCTAGACGAAGTCTTGATGATTTTGAAAATTGTGAATTTATAATAATTTATTTTATATTTGGTGAGATGTATAATTAGAAATTTCTCCTCTTCCTCTAGGACTATGCATAAAATGCTACAAAATAAATTCAAATGAAAAATTCTTCGTTAACCTGTGTCAAACCGATGGAATCCCACCGCCTGAAGATATATCTGAAGATGATTTAACTGAAATTCTGGAATCAGACGCACCGAGCTCATACAGAATTCCCATGAGCATAAGTGAACCAAGAAATACAACAGATAAATCTGGAAATCAAGCAGAAGTTTGTGATATTGCAATTAATCCCAAATTTTTTAAAAAATGTGAAAAAGTCGCATTATTCCGAAATTTCCTTGTTGCCATCATCTTAGAAGCTCTAAGCGATAAATACAATATTCAACTCCGGGGGGACAATTGGATAATTCTCAAAAATAGAAAATTTATGGGCACTCTCGTATCACATCGAATTCAAAATCGTGACGTCAAAACAGTATATGAAGCATACAAAAATCCTTCAAAAGAAGAAAGAAAAATTGTCGAAGAATTAAGTGGCGGTCCATCAACATCAAAGAAACTGATTCAAGAATTGAACACAACTGAAGCAACCTCTATAAAGAAAAAGTCAGACGCTGTTACCGTAGACAAAAAGCTTAAATCTGAACAAATTAAGGAGGAAATTTCTCTTGCTAATTCAACAGTTCCAGAACACAGAATTGTTGGCAAAATGACAAACTCTCAAGTTGAAGAACTTTTAGCTGAATTTTATTTGCCAGAATGTGTAAGGCTCTTATATTGTCAACTACAGAATATTCGTTTCAATTGATCTTTATAATATTTTATTTTATAGGTTTCTGTAAATGAAATTTGTCTGGATGTTGGAGAAGATAGGATTTTGTTGGAATCCATGAAACGTGGGTATCTTTTTGATAAATTTGTGGAATACAAAATAGATCAAAGTCAGGTGTCTGCAAATTTTGATGGATTAACAAAGGTAAGTTTTTCTTTTATTAATGCTGTCTATGGAAATATATACGTTCCGCATTTGCGTTCAATTGTAGATGCTTCAGGTGTCGATGCCGGTTCTAGCAACAGGCCAAAAATAATTCTTTTTATTGGAAATATGTTAATAAATTGTCTTTTTTTTATAAGAGTTTCTAAATAATATTGTTTATCTATCAACTCCTTCTTATTTTCAAATCGCTGTTTGAACTTCCCAATTTCCTTCCGTTTTTTTTTTTTAATTTTTACCCCTTTACGATAAAACTTTTTCCACAGAGTGAATT
>QYTT01082168.1:2509-17993 GCA_006980735.1 Dasypogon diadema
CGGATATTTACATATGAAAAACTGAGCATGTCAATAATTGGCAATGAAAAATAGTTGACATCCTATTGTTGACACCCTACATTTACAATATGGAAGTAGTTCCGTTTAGGTGGCGCGCCCGATTGTCTTGAAACTTTGCATAACGGTATAAGTCATTTTAGCCGACAAAGTCATTTGAAGGTCAAAAGGTACGTTTGAAATTCAAACAAAAAATCGGTTTTTTGTTAATATCTCCCAACGGAGAGGGGTAAGGGGGTATAACTTGGTAGGATATTTTCATAACGGTAAATAATAAAAGTTCCAAATTTGGCCCATATCTAGGTAACAAGGTCTATGTATTTTGATAAAAAGATAAATAAAGATCACTTCCTTCTATTTTTATTACTTATTTACTACTTTACATAAATCTCGCAATTATAAGTAAAAACAAAATTTAATACCCAACATAGAAAACTTGGTATATCCAGATATTATTACGCGGTTAAACGTAATTAGAAAAGCACCAAAAATCACAACATTATCATTAGAATATACTAAAATATAGTATTAAAATGATTTAAATTCTCTTGTACAATTTTCCTTATATAGTAATGTTGAAAATTGTATATAAAATCAGTGTGTCAAGAACTGGGCATCTTGGTGTCAACAACTGGCAAAAATATGTCAAGAACTGGGATTTTGAAGTATTATTTTTATATCTCCTAATATTATCTTTGAACTTTCATTTATATCATGCAGTGAATATCTTGAACGCAAACCTTGTTACCGTCATATAACCAAAGAAGCATTTTTGGTTCTTAAGGGTGTCAAGAATTGGGCAGCTTACCCTATCTCGCGTTTGTTCGATTATGCGGTTCCCACAATGGGTAATTTATAAGGTTCTTGAAGTAAATGTTTCGCCAAAGAGATTGAGGTGAACCAATTGTCACACGTAACATTACGGGAAGTGCCATGAACGGGTTTTAATAGCTCCTTCACAAAATATTCTCTGAGGAATACGCCATTGGTCTGAGTTCCTCTTCCCAAATAAGGTATTGCATTTATCATGTACCTCGTACCACTGTCACATATCATGAGGATTTTTATGCCATACTTACTTTGCTTGTTAGGAATATACATCTAATGGACATCGCCCTGAAAGCCAAGTAATTGTTCATTAATGTTCACGTGAGCCCGTGGAATATAATTATTTATGCATTGGTTGTTAAATAGATCCCATATTTTTCGAACAGGAGTAAAGACATCATTTGCTGGACGTATACCTTTGTCATCCATTCTAAGACATCGGATCAAAAAATCAAAACGATCACGACTCATCACAGAGACATATATCATTGAAGAAGATCCATCAAATAGTTCATCTGTGGACATATGGTTATCGTTCCTCACTGCTGTCAGTATCAGAATTCCAATCAAAGCACGGATTTCATTTTCGCTCGTATCATACAATGTAGTACCGATCACAGATTCCCGTCGTTTCAGAGATATCTCAGCATTAGTTCATCTTACGATTTCGAAAATAATTTCATCAGTAAAAAATATATTGAAGCATAAGACATAATCATATAGGTTACGGCACATGCGTTTCGGCCCCCTTTGAGACCTACCAAAATTCAGTACTGCGGCTCGGCCACGCCTCGTTGCCTCCGAAGTTGACCAGCAGTGCTTTTTCTTATCTCTGATAGAATACTTTCTTCGCCAAAGAGTTCGTTTCCGCTGGGCGTCGGATCTTCTTGTCTCTCTTCATCTAAAAAAGCTTCTTCTGTATGGCTCTGTACGTCATCTCTATTCTGATTCTCTAACTCACTATCAATGTCGTCACAGGTGAGCTCGTTATTACTCTCTAAAAGAGCGGACTGGATACCGTCATCCTCCAAACTTCGACTCTCCATTATAACGTTGTTGGGTCAAGGTATCTATAAAAATATAACAACATTATAAAAACTAACAACTAACTAACAATAACAACTGCTAACAAAACAAAAAACAACGCGAATGTTCCTCTAAGTTAAGGAAATTTTTCAATACAAAGGTTGCTGGTCGCCATTGGTGGATGGTACGCAAATTTGAAGTTCAGCTGTGAATATGTAAGAATAAGCAGCCCCGGACATTTCACTACATATTCATTATTTATTTTCTTTCCTATTTTTAGGGTATGACATAATTCGTCTAAACCAAAACTCGTTAGATTCTGAATAAAAAACAACCAGCAAGTGCAAAGACCTACTGAAATGAGTTGACAGCGACCATACAACAACTAGAGATGGCATACCCACATGAAAATGTTACAGTTTTTTACGAAATCTTCGAAGTGCGTCATAAAAGAGTAAAAGAGCAATTTAACAGAAATCACTTACAAATAGAAAAGCGTAAGAATTTAAGGATTAAAATTCATTCACATCTACTACACTTTCTCAGAAGTCTATTGCTAGCAGAAGCAGTACACCGGAGATATAGTTCTGAAAAGGGACATTCTGTAATGATAAAACTAAAATCTTTTACGAAAAAAAGGTACTTGCAATCGTAAGAGTCAAAAGTGTATTAACGTAAATAGGAACTATTTACGAAAACAAAGGTGTGTTTCAATCCCCCTCTCATTAACTGCACTATTTCAATACTAACCAATTTGCTGTTTTGAAGAGCACAATTCTGTTGTGGCCTCCTCTTCAAGCAGGTCGCCTATACGAAAGAAAAACCAGTAGTCACAACTTTGATACTGTTATTCTTTCACCTGGCTTTGAAGGTCGCAAATAATATTAATTACACAAAAAGATCTTAATATACTTTTGAATAAAGGCACTCAAAAACACTAGAAGCTACTGTCCTCATTAAATTTAGAAATGAAATTCTGTCCGCAAAGTGCATTACAAGTTAATTAACCTCCCATCACATACTTATTAAAATCGTAAAAGACTTAAAAGTTGTGAGTTTTTGACGGAAATTAGCAAAAATACAAATGGGATTTCTTGTTTACAAGAAAAAGAAAAAAACGTCTCACAGCATACCCCAAAACCAGTCTAAAAAACAAGCAAATAAAACTGATCCCAAGCATGATTTCCTATAAAGGCAGTCGAGAATCAACTAGAAAAGTGAAAAGACGCGGAAGCTGCATCTTCATTCTACCTCTACCGCAGAGATGAGGAAACCAAATATTTTTTGTGCTTTATCACTAATCGTTTTAGAAACTGGTTTGGCATCTTGCGCTTTATCTTCAGCAGAAATAGCGGACAAACTTACGACTCCAAAACACAATACAGAAGTTTTTAACCTTCAGTAAGTACCTTATTACTGCTTTACTTTAAAGATTTTTTTATGTTGATTTAGCGTAAAAATAGATGGCAAATCATTCCATGAAGCTATTGGATATATAAAAAATGTGGGTGATAGCAAAGTTGTTGTACAGAAAGGACAATATGAGGTGAACTTTCCGAAAGGGAGTCAACTTAGAGTCCAGTATGATGCAGATGAAGACGGATATAGGGCTAAATCTGGTAAGAATTATTAATTTATAGTTTGGAAAGTCAGAAAGTAATTTCAATTATTCTAGAGCACCGTCTACTTCCTGCTGCACCAATCCCACAGACATTCACACCACCTCCACAGGAAGTCTCAGCTCAACTTTTTGATTTGCCAGCAAAACTACCAACAGAACCAACGTTATTGGTATTAACATTGCCAACAGAAGCATCAATTTCATTATCACCACCATCAACAACCGAATCATCTCCTACCGAACCAACGATCGTACCAACACTAGACACCCGAGAACCAGTCATTGGTATAAAAGCAATCGGTAGCTTAGTTGGCTAAAGAAATAGACAAGTTGCTGCCAAAATCTTAAAATAATCTACTTGAGGCTTACAGTAACTGACCTTACTTTCCAAAATCTATCATTTTCAAGTGTGCTATATAAAAAAGCATTGAGCTTATTTGAACAGATAAATCTAATGGACAAGATAGCCAAGATATTCATCATTTTTGTTTTACTTTTTAATATATGTTTTCGAGGGCCACGAATTTAGTGTAATCTGAGATTCCATGCAGTGATTTGATAAGCCTAGATAATAGAAAATATGTTATTTTGAAAATTTTACATCTGTATCAGTTTGGCTAGCAATGTTTAACCTGGTTTTAATTAAAAATCTCAACAGAATAAATATCTTCGTATTTAAAATATTGTCAACTTATTTGCATTTATTTTATCTTAGAATCATTTTTATTTGTTTTAACTGATTATATTCATCTAATTAAGTGTTTACATCGTTAGTTTTAAACCTATCTCCTAAGTCTTTCTTTTCATATTTAGATAAATTCACAAGATCTAAAACACGACCCTTAATTGAATCTTCACAAAAATTAATTCACAACCAAAACTTTCATTATTTTTAGCCCTCATTGAGGCGTAAAGTGCAAATAGGGTCGTGGTCATTTTTTATTTATTTAACTTAGCACTAAGGTAGATAAATCTACCTTGGCATAACTTGTTAACACATGTGACAAGATATTAGCAGCTCTACAGATTTATTAATTTTATTTTAAAATGATTGTTTGTTAATATCTTATATATTTTTCTTATTTTATTTTTACATTATAAACTAAGCTTATTTACTGTAATTAATTATACTAGTTATAAAGTTACTCCTAGGTATATAAAACGGTGCCAGAAATTCTGTACGTTTCGGACTTAAAGATCGTTTAAAAAGTTTTCTTTGTCAAGCTGACTGAACATCACGTCATCATTATCAAGTATAACCGCGAAAAGCTGCGACTTATGTATATCGTCGCCAATCTTATCCGCCGACTGAGCCGACTCATAGAGGGAACGTAAATTACAAGCCAAAATGGTCTGTGGTCCAGAGGGAAGCTGCTACAACCAAAGAGATTTAATGACATTCTCAATGAATTTCAAGGCACGCAATTGTTGCGAAGGTAACGAAGCCTCCCAATTGTATGCTTCCCAGCAATCGCTTAAGATTAGTGTCCTCATTGTTCGCCTAAATGGTGGACTGGAAATCAAATCGCTGACGGAGCTATATAGAGATTCATCTAAAGCGACTTGAGACTCTAGCAGCAGAAACCAGGTCCTAGGATGCTGCCGCCAAAAAGGCACTGCCTTAACCGAAACCGTATTTACGACGGGTAGCGGACTCGACCACCCGCCCAACGTCCAGCGCCTTCGACGAACTTGTCAAATGCCTCACTTCCTATCCCCTTCTCTATCAACAAAACAGGTATCCAAAAATAAGTATGTAGGTACTTCTTTTAGAACAATTTTCCCAAAATGGGTACAAAAAGTCAGCTTCACATAAAAAAACGATGTAGAAAACGACAGTGAAGGGAATTGGCAAAAATATAACCAAGCAAATCAAAACAACAAAAAAAACGATTTCACCTGAATCAGTTCACTATCGCTAACAAACAAATCAATAAAAAACTAGGATTAAAAACGCCTGCCGACTTCTGGGCCTTAGAACGGAGCACGACTCAATGTCTTGGGGACTTCACTGGCTGCTGACTGGGATCATTCCGTGAACCAAGCGCACTCTTTCCTAACTTCATTCTCAGTGGCACCATCGCGTCGGGATCACCAAATTGTGGAAGCTTGAGACAGCTTGATGATAAAATAAAATTTATTAATCCAGATTCCGGCAGTCTTTCTCTATTGCCTTCTATAGATCCTTATAACAATTTATTAAAGTTTATCGTTGGTGAACTGAATGGGTGTTGCGAGAAGCAAAAACGATCTCCTCAACCTTCTCTCTTTTGCTTTGAGGCGAAATGCACTATACAAATGTCAGGGCACGTCCAAATCGCCCGGTCAGCGCACTATTTAACACCTTAATATGAAGAGTGCCCGCGCTAAATCAAGCGGGCGTCCAGACTCCAAGAGACAAACCAAAGGATATATGGCATAAGCGAGGGGAGAGATAACGACATGTTAAGGTCTTTTGATGATGGTTGTGTCGTTTATTCTAAAGATGGTTAGGGTGCGAATCTAATGCCATAACATAGCACATGCTATTGGTTTTTAAATGAATGCTCATGCACTCGCACTCCTCTTCGTTTCGAAGCTACGGATTTTTAAAATCGACTATAATTAATATGCGCTTTTCTTACATAATTTTCAGTCCCCATAAGTTTCCCTTTAGTTTGATTCAAGGCATGTATCCACCTATACTACCTATTCTGCATATCTTATCTGAACAATAAAAGGAAAGTTTCTGAAATAATAAGTTTCCATGTTCTATGGTAGTACTTCGTAGTAAATTAAAAGCAGGTCATCTTCTATCCCGACAAAAAAGTGAAACATAAGTTCTGACTCTAAAAAAATGTATAAATGTTACCTTTTTCAACTGAAACCAAATATTACATAACTCAGGTCGTTATTGCTTGCTTTGAAGTGGACTAAAAAATCTAGAGATTCACCTGAAAAGACCCTTTAGCAAATCGCCCCTTTTCCCGTCATTGTTTCTTCAGTCCTACAATAGGGTCTCGGCTTAAAGTTTCGTATCCGAATATTATCTGGAATTCTTTCCATTTTCTAAAATTGTTTTGTGAGGGAAAAGAAACAATCCTTTACTTAAAATCCTTTTTTACCGAAATTCAACTGCCCTGAAAACCAAATCTTTTTATCCCTCATTTCGTTCTCTGTGCAAAGCGGAAATTTTCATTTGGGTGATAAGGAATCTGTTCCACAAGATATGGGATTATTGACTTCTTGCCTCGGGAAACCGCCTGCCCAGAATGATGTTTATTAACTGACAATGAAACGTTTGATGTTCCCTTTGGCATCCGCCTTCGCGCTATTCACAGCCAAGTTAGGTGATAGATTAAATTTTTAGGTCGACAGATGTAGTTAAACAATCCGTCCTTTATCAAGATAATCACTAAAGAAGGAGATAAAGTTTCACATTGATTTGGTATCTATGCGAAGCAAAATCTGAATCAATGAATTTGTAATTAAGGAGGTTTTTCGCACCCCTACGTCATTTCCACTTTCTTCATGAAATTCTTAAAGAGATTTGAATGAGGAAAGCTTTTATCGTCACTTCGCAATATTTTGAGGTAAATTCAGTAACTACTACACTACACTGATGGCTGTAGACAACAATCACATAATAAGGGTAAGTTTATACCGCAGTGTAAAGAACGTAGGCAGTTAATTATTCATCCTCACTTTTAACGGCAGCTATATTATTGTTATGTTGTATATATTATATTTTGATTATCTACTGATGTGTAACATAAATTCTCACTTTAGGATTTATTTCGACAAAATTCATTAAGATTTAATTTCAGTTAGTAGTTTAAAAGCAGCTATGGTTCCTCACAGAGAACGTTTAAAGTAGACGAACCAATTTGCGTGAAGAATAGTTAATTCTTCTGTTTGGCTCTTATTCATATATAAATTCTACATGTCTATTACTACTGTAACCTTAGTGATCTCAAAAAAGACATAAATTATTTATTTCTTCTTACTCTGATATCTGTGCCTTAGCAATTCTTTTAGAATTGCAAAATTTAATAAAAATATTTTATGAAATGTTAGATTTTTTATACTTACTTTGAGTGCAGGATCCATATGCTATAATAATAACAATAGTCACTAATACCCTTTTTTTTAATATAATATAATTTAAGTAAAATGCAAGAATATTTCTCAGAATTATATTCAAATAACTTACCATTCCTTCAATAGCAATACCTCCAATACCACTTTGAAGTATGGCTTACTAAATATTTATAAATATCCGCTATTTAATGACCATTGGATCATTGACTTCATATATAGATTTTAATTTTTAACTGATTGTTAATCATACCCTTCCAATATATCTTGCCGTCAAACTCTTACTGGGGATATAACAACGAAATTAATTGAAGAATGCGAAGAACCTCTCTTTGCGCAACACAATTCATTATCATCAATACTCACTACGTCTAAAATAGTGATGAACAAAATTGGGCACACGGGCACTAAAGCTTAAGGCCCCAGTAGGGAACGGATGTCATCCGGCATCGAAACCTTCATGAGCCAAAGGTCGGTAGCTATGCCTACATTCTCGCTGAAGGTTTTGATGAATTTAATATTATCATGTCCTAGGCGGTAGGCTGTTTTGCCCACTCTCTGCATGAAAAAACATCAATGAATTAAGCAAAGGAATTGATTTAATGTAATCATCCAAGAAAAATGACCAGCAATTTTTTTTTATTTTAAAATTTACTTTTTAGGGTTCCGTACCCAAAGGGTAAAAAACGGGACCCTATTACTAAGACTTCACTGTCCGTCCGTCCGTCCGTCCGTCTGTCACCAGGCTGTATCTCATGAACCGTGATAGTTAGACAGTTGAAATTTTCACAAGTGATGTATTTCTGTTGCCGCTATAACAACAAATACTAAAAAACAGAATAAAATAAATATTTAAGGGGGCTCCCATACAACAAACGTGATTTTTTGCTCGTTTTTGCTCGATATTGATAACGGCAACAGGTAGACGCTTGAAATATTCACAGAATATTTAGTTATATATTCACTTTAAAAATAAATAATTAAATTAAAATAAAATTAATATTTAAGTGGGGCTCCTATACAACAAACATGATTTTTTTGCCGTTTTTATAGATAATGGTACGGAACCCTTCGTGCGCGAATCCGACTCGCACTTGGCCGGTTTTTTAAATCACATGTGATCAGTCTCATCTTAAGATAAAAAATCAATATTTCAGTTCCACCACATGTCAAAAAGAAATCAATTTTTTAACAAAGTTGAAATAAAAAGTAATTTATTTTTTTAGCAAAATTAACAAAAGTGTTAATTTATCAATAAATATAACTTAAAATTAACTCTGGAAATTCACATCTGTTTAAAAAACTCTTTTTAAGTTCTTTTTTGGGAAATTCTTCAAATTTCGCGAGTACATTCTAGATTTCTTGTTGCGATGAGCGCTTCAGACTTTCAGTTTTGAAATGCCTGTTTTTAACGATTCTAAAGGCTTGACGGATTTTCGTCGCAAATTCTTCTTCGGTGTACCCATCTGTTTGAACAGCTCCTGGTAAATTAAAATAGAAAATTAATATTCCTAGTCAGAGAAATTACAGATCACCGTTTACTAAAAATGTTAGTATTTTCACAATAATTTCACTACCTTAATTCACAATTCACTTTAAAACTTTGGAGACTTTTTTAAATCGATCTTGCACGGCGAGCGTCACTACAAAACTAAGAAACAAATGAAATTTTATCTCATATTACGTACTCATCATGGATGATTCCCACTTCCTCTCATCTTTGTGAAATTCTGACCACTTAATTATTCGCTCCCAAACTTGCATTTTTTCACTACATCAATTTTGCATGAATTTTCATCGAACAAATCATCCACGAAAGACCGACGCACTTGTAAAAGGCCCTACTGGGGCTCTACGATGTACGTGCAATTGAGGTATATTCACATAGAGTAGACAGCTTTTTAACGACTTTGTGTGCAGCCAATCTATTCAGATACTCTCTATCTATCGGCTGTTTTTCGTGCAGAAATCGTATATCCAAAGAAATGTATTCCGATGTACAGCTTGCCACTTACCAGTGATGTTACCCGTCCTTGCAAAAATCTACTCTGGAGCAGTGTTGGGACTTCTACTACTATTGTAGTAGATTTACTACATTTTAACTCTCAGAAAATTTTGCTACAAAAATTCCCCATAAAGTTTCATTAAAAAAATTTACTAAAAAGGTTTAATCTTATAGAATTTTTTGCTTCTACAAATATTGTCTTCTGTTATAACAAATTAATTTGTATTTGAAATTCTAATTCAAGTCTTAAATCTGATTTTTGGTTTTTCAACAATTTGTCACTAGTATCTGGTATCTGGGTCCTGATGGGCCCAAATTTAATTGCGGAGCGAACCACTTCCCAAAAAAAAGTTGTTGTATTGTTCTGGATTTGAACCAAATCCACCCAAAATCAAATTTCAGTTCATAGAAATAGAAGGCTAGAAAAATTCTCGAATATTGTAAATCGAATCAAATTTTAGAAAAGAATTGTATTTTTATTATTAAAAAAAGTCAAAATATATTTACACCATTAGTTTTCTAAGGCTTCAAAGTTTTCAACGTTATCTTAATTCCATTCGTAGGCCTTACACTATTGACGCCAAGGCAAGTTGAACGAAATAATTTTTCATGTTCCCATTGTGGTGTCCGAGGTTTGGGGAGCGAGATTTTATTAAATGTTTTCCGGTGCGCATCTTACATTAGACTACCGAAGGTATATTGCCTTACACTACACCCATAAGAAGCAATGTAAAAAGTAAGGCGAATCATACTTCTTTCACATTTTCAAAGCCGTGTAAAACGTTTTGCATCCAGGGCTGTAATATAATGAAGTCGTTCTAGCACTGATGTTTTAATATTAATGGACGGAGTGTCAAATTTAAGATTGGAAACAATCTTTGGGCAGTGGATAAAAACCTATTTATCACGTACACATTTTACGTAAAATCGGCAAAATCATTTAATTACGTCATTTATCAATAGAAATATATTTTGAAAAATTTAGCAATTTTTGAGAATGCAAAGGATAGATATATAAAATAATACATCTATCTATTTTTTACTATATTTTTGAGTTTAAAGGGAGAGAGTATATTTTGAAGCAATTTTGGCATCAAAATCAAGCCACAATTTTGTGTCTACTTGATTTTAGTAAAGCCTTTGATTCAGTGGATTTTAATATTATGTGCAATAAACTTAAAACCGAATACAAGTTCATATTTATCCGAGAGGCAACAGGCCGTTGTAGTAGACCTGCATTCCTCTCATAGAGCATATCTATACTCATGAGTTCCATAGGGATCTATACTGGGTCCATTGCTTTTCAGTTTATATATAAACGATTTAACTAAAGTACCCAAGAATAGCTCTTTAAATTTGTATGCTGATGATGTCCAGATTAGTCTGGCTACTGACATGGTGGATTTCAATAACAGTGTGATTATGTTTAATCAAGACTTAGCAGGTATTTCCACCTGGGCAGAGCTAAACAAGCTCAAGCTGAATCCACGTAAGTCTCAGGCCATAGTCATTTTCAAAAATCATGTTGACACGTCTCAGTTATCTTACTCGAATCTTAATAGTGTACCTATCTCATTCGTTGACTAGGTTAGGGTCCTTGGTATGATTTTAGACACTACACTTAGTTGGAGTAAACATGTTGATTTGCAGGTTAACAAAATTTATGGTGGTCAGAAATGCTTATGGTTTCATGCATCTTATGCCCCTATAGAGACACAAGGATCCGACTGGTTAAGGCCTTGCTGATAGCAATTTTAACTTATGACTGTGAAGTTACAGGTAAATTGAGTAGCATGTGTAATAATCAATTTAAAGTTGCTTAGTTGCTTATAATTCGTGTCCCAGATATATTTCTGGTCTTCGTAGATATGACCATATATCTGAATTTGCTAAAAATATACTTGGCTGTACGCTGGATAATTATATAAAGTTTAGACAGGGTGTCATGATGTTCAAAGTAATCAACTGTTTGAGTCCAAATTATCTGAATAGCAATATTGAATTTCTATCTTCTGTTCGGAGTTCGGTCTAAGCTGCTCCTTAAACTACTTTTCCAGTTTATAGTATTGCAGTGCAGCTCACTATACATGCTTTTTTACATTGTTATTTCCTACTTTTTTCTTTTTCTTTATATCTACTTACTATTAATTTTTCATAATATTAATTTTTCTATTTTTCCCTTGCCTTTGTAACTTCCTTTATAATTGTAATTAAAACTGCTATTTGTTTAAATTTAGTAATTTAGTATTTGGATTTTGCGCAAAATAATGAGCATTGTTCTCACTTGTGCTGTATAAAGAATAAAGAAGAATATCTAGAATGTTTTGTTCGGAAACGCTCTATCTATTTATATTATGACATCTATGATTAGAACACATCAGACCACTATTGATAATAATTTCGCTACTTGTAGTACTTTCATGCGATTATATCTAGTAAAATTATTTTCATCACCAAGCCAGGAACTATAATGATACCAAATTAAAGAAGTTTGTCTGGCTTTTCTAACATTTTCTACCTTTCATCTGTTACGATCATCAATCACCTTACTTGAATTTTTAAAAAATCACTTGTCCAAATTAAATCTTGTGAATTGACTCAATTTTTCACTTCAGTTAATTTCAAAGAAAGAGATGTAAAGCTTTCCGAAAATTCCATGGTAGCAATTCTTGCTTACTTTTTGCTAAAGAGCATATCTGTTGTGCTCAAGAATTGGACAATTTCCCTTAGGAAAAACATAGCCTTCAATACCCTACATGGCTTTATTGATATAAGAAAGCATCTCTGAAATACTTGCTACACTTCATTTAATTTTATCCTTGACTTTTGGCACGCAAATCTAAATATAGATATCAAGAAAAATACCTGTTGTGCCATTTCTCCACAACTGGTAAAATCTTACCAGTAACAGAACTTGGCTGCTCCTCTGGAATTACGGAAAGATTGTTCTGAACAATGTAGCGGTAATGATGTGCCTTCTCAGAGTAGAAGAGCTTTTTTTTGCTTTCAATTGTAACACAAAATGTCACTGCAATCATGACTTTATCTCTCCAAGCAGTTCTCAAATAGATAAAAGCAACATAAATGTCCTTAAACGGATGCATACATATGTCAAAAATGAAAAACACAAATCAAGCCTGAATTGCTGGAACATGGTAGGTACTTAAAATTCGTTCAGAAGCTGAAATAAAAGCAAGACATAATAGCAGTCATAAAATAATATTCCTATATTCACGTTACCCAGGAGATCTAAACACATTAATTTCATATAAGCAAAGAGAAATGGTCAGTTAAAATTTTCTGAAATATCACCATGGAGCCTTGCTAAGTTATAAAAGTCGAATGTTCGTGATTAAACTATAAAACACCCACATCCTGGCATATGCACGATAGAGTACTTTATTGATTTTGACGTGGAAAATGTTTCAAAGAATTCCATCTTACGTGTGTATGTTTCAGGTAAATTATAGGATAATAATGTTGTACAGTAGTTCCCTAAAAATTTCTCCAACTATCTTATATCATACATGGATTTACGAATATAATTATTTTGGGTCCTATTTTATTACAATTCAATTTAACGACTTACCAATAGAAGGGTTCTTAAATTTACTACTTTTCTTCATGGCATAAAAGAAAAGAAATATATATTTTTATGAACTCTCCCCTTCCGTGTAGACATGCTATGTTGCGTTAACGACATAATATATTATTTTGATAAAGATATGAACTAAAGAAATTTATTCTAAAAAATACATCTTGTGATGGAAGAAATTATACTGTAGGAAACAAAATCATGTTTTCTTTAAAATATGTTGTAAAACATTGATGTGAAATAAAGTATACATGAACTATATACAAAAATATAAACTAAGGTACTTGAGGAACGTGAAGGTATTAAGTATTTTTGCTACAAATGTGTCTCTTAATAGTCTGCTAAAGTTAGGCCGATGCTCCCTGAATCACTCTGTAGAGTGTGTCCCAGTTAAAGTCGTCAAGCGGGGGTTCAGTGTTAAGGGCCCACTCACGTTCAGTTTATCCCACAGTTTTACCTGCGAACTTCTTTCTTTGGGGCCATCTGAAGCCTATGTCAACAAGCCAACCACCATCCAGCAACTCAAACATAAGATTTCACGGCCCATTGATGAGATTGAAGAGCAACTATGCCAAGATGTTATAAAAAATTTTCATATGCGGATCGACGTGTGCCGCCGGAGCCGTTGCAGACATTTGGCGGACATTATCTTTCACCCTTAATTGTAATGCATCAAATAACATGTTTCATTAAAGAAATCTTCATTTTTGAACAACTCTGGTTTTTAATTAACGTTTAACGTCAATCCGTCTTATTGTAACACCTGTTGATAACTTGCCGACACGCCTTCCGTGATAGTCAAGATAAGACTAGATCCCTTCCTCCAAGCACCACGCCGGCAAGCTGGATATAAATTGTTTTAGAAAGAAAAAGGTTTTTTTATTACAGTGCTTTACCCTTAACAGGTAGGTTTTCTTAGCTAAGAATATGCACTTCAGTGCGTCGCTGAGTCGCCGCCAACTATACTTCTGGCGACATGAACCTGAAAACATTTCATGAACGTTGCCATTTTTCGTCAATGCTAACACACTCTATATTTAAAAATACCGATGCTTGGTCAAAAGGTTTTAAGGATTGGATAAATATTTCCAGAGGTTTAAAATATCACGATTGCTCTGTGAAGCATATGGAATGCTTTAACAGCTGGGAGGAAATGGATAGAAGACTAAAACTGAACAAGACTACTGATACTGAACATCAAAAGCTTTTATGCTTAGAAAGAACAATATTGATGTGATGTCTTAAAAAGAATAATTACAGTTATACGCACAATGTTGACCCTCCGCGGTTCTTCCGATAATAACAGAGATTTTTTTAAAATAATGGAGCTGCTGGCGAAATTTGATTCCGTTTCTAGGGAGCACTTGAGCAGAGCATCAACCCATCCAAACATTACTCACTATTTATGTAAGAATATTCAACATGACATTATAGGTCTGTTAGATCAAAAAGTTCGAAATACTATAACTGAAAAAACAGCTGCAAAATACTATAGTATTGTGTTAGATTGCACTCCAAATGTAAGTAAGACAAAACAATGCCTTTAATTATTCGTGTTGCGACAAAGGAGGCTACAACATATGTGTGTAAAGAATATTTCATCAACTTTTTACTGGTTGAGTCAGCAAGTGGTGCCGGACTTGCCGAATTGTTATTAAAGGAGCTTGGCAAATTAGGACTAGAAGTTAAAAATATACGCGACCAGGGATACGATAACGGGGCCAATATGAAAGAACTACATTCTGGCGTCCCAAGGAGGATATTAACACCATTGACACACTACACTATCATTATGACGAAAACCGTCATTATGACGAAAACGCAAATGACAGTGTGGCACATTACATTTTCGTCATTGGTTCTATTGGCAGGTTTTGACAGTGATTTTCTTGACTGTGAAATTGAAGTTTTCTGTGGAAGTATATTTTAAATTTAAATACCTAAGTTGATTATTTTTGCATTTGTTTCAAATATGAACGATATTATTGCCATTTCAGTGACCAATTTCTCAAGTTCAAAATCAAAAACGCAAAACTAATTTGATGTCATTTAATTGTTTGACAGAAAAAATGCCAAATTCGGGTTTTTCTCAAGGTTTACAGACTACAAGGTTAGCCAGGTTTGTAATTTGAATCGCCATTTTGTGACGTCACTCTGGATATTTTGTTCTCACAGTTTTCCCATTGTGGCGATTTTGCAACGAGTGATGTGAATCCAATACTAAAATAAAAATTAAGATGTAAAATAAACGCGGATTCTATTGTATTAAAAATTACACAAAAAATTCATTAAAAATCACGTCTCTTTTGTTCGC
>QYTT01082173.1:6480-18234 GCA_006980735.1 Dasypogon diadema
ATGACTTATATGCCATAATTATTTTTACATCAATAGAAAGTAGATATCTTAGACTTAAAATTCCTAGAAGACTATTTTTAAGTAGGAAGGATAGTTGCGGAGTTACGCCAGTTTCAACTAAAAAAATCTCTGTTCTCCCGTAAGAATCAATGCAATTTTATCTGAATTTAGGGCCTACACCTCCTAGTCGTTGTGTGCGTTATTTTCTCTGGTTCACGGCTTGTAAGAGTATCCCGGGGGTTTTGACACAGCACAGCTTAGGCTGTGAGAAATATTAGAGAAGAGGAGATTGGGGAATTTTAATGACAAATGGTGCACCCTCTTTGCCTACAGAGGAGAAAATCTACAGATGTGCGCCTCAAACAGCTCGGCCACCAGATTTGCTTTTATGAGGTTCATTTTTGAGCTTTTTCACCGTATACTTGTATCCAGAATTTGTTATTTTCAGTTTAAAGAAAAATGAATATTCCCCAGATCTAAGAGATTTCAACCATTCCAAAACGCACCGAAATACCTTAATCTGGACTGGAGTAGAATAATTATTGCAAAACTTTTTGGGGCAACTGTAGAATTAATGACCCAATTTATAATATTTTCCATTAGTGTCAGATGAGAATAACAACTTGTGCCTCTTTTAAACCTGCCAAGCTCAGTTAATTTCACCCCTGGGGGGATTTGATTTGTTTGTTAATACAGGCTTTGGAAATATTTCTGATGACTTTTTCTTTACGAGCCAGCCAACCAGCTAAGGCAGCCATCTTTTTCAACCGTTCTCCAAGTTTTGCACTCACATTTTCTTTCATTGAAGTGTTACACACCCTGATACAAACTGACACTTTGACATTGATTGATTGCACTTCAGTCCTTGAATAGATTTTTCATTGCGTAAAAAACGCTTAACCACCTATTCCAAATAACTGTTTCTTTGGGGGTATGTTATCTGATTTCAGATAAAAGTGATGTCATATGAAAGGCAGCAAAAAATCTTCCCTTAACAGAGTTGGATCGTTTTTTTTTTTTGTTCATTTGAGACTCAAATGCGAATTCTGGTAAAATTTGCTAGGATATTTTTCCTAGGATATTTTTAATACAAGTTTTTGTACAAATTATATGTAGATACCCGGGTATCCCAATATGTTTTGGCGTAGATCTAGCTCGTTATGTGTCGAAGGGTTAAAAGGATTACCCACACATCGTATTGTGAAATATTTTACAATATTACAAACACACATTGTTTTTCTTTTATTTTACAAAAAGCTTTTTATTATCACGCTGATTGTAGGCTTAACGAGTATTTCGGCTTGTTAGGACATCTTCAGATCTTACTAACCTTTAAAAATTCAAGATTGCTTCGATTTTGACTGCAAAGCTGATCTCGTCAGCATGGACAAAGCAGAAAAAAGAAGCACTTGTTAGAACTTGGGCCATTCTGGAAAAACTTCTATTGTTGCTTTTCAGTGAAATTTCTAAACACGTAAAAAAGTCAAGCAATCTTTTTTAAATTGTTTATTCATATACAGGGTGATTCAGATCAAGATACCCCGTGGGTATACCACGTCATCCCTTGAGATGAGCTGATAAAAAGATCGTTAGCGGTCTAGCTTCTTGGCCCTCGCGCTAGCTCGACCTCAATCCACTAGATTTTTTATTTATGGGGTTATTTAAAAGACGTGGTCTACAGTTTCGTGTTAAGTTCCAGAGAAGAGTTATGGGACGGAATTGAGGGTGCCTACAATGTTATTAGAAGTAACAGTTGTAATTTTACTAGAGTAAAGCAATCATTAGTCCGTACGTTAGAGTTACGTATTGAGCAGAGGAGGGTGAATAAAAACTGTTAAAAAGTACTCTTTTATCTTAATTTTGTTTTAACAATTGGAATTACCTATCCAGATACTTTTCGGGCAACTTACCTGGCAACGGTGACCCAGACAATTCATATTTTTAGGTCCATCGTAAATACACTTTATTACCTTTCGTTGGAAAATCGTTGGGGATAGAAAGGCGACATCGGAGACATTACTAATAAAATTACATTCCGTAGAAAAATTTTTTTGAAATAAATGAATTTATTTTTCAAAATTCTAGGCAAAAAATTGAAAATTTTCGAATCTTTTTATAATAATCTCTAAGAATAGTTCGTCGATAGCAGCAAATGAGGTAACAAAAGAAAGATACTTATGATAACTTTCAACTAAAACACAAATAATTAGAATCCATAGGGTGATTCAAAAGTTATGAGCAAACATGTCCATAAGGAAGCATTCAAAGTCGAAAAATCTCTGTGGGGTTGTAACTCCTTAAGGGAGGGAGGGTTGGGAGAGGGGTATATGGAACGTTTTTTTTTATCAGCTCACCTCAAGGAATCACATAGTATACCCCGCGGTACCTTGATTTGAACTACCCTATATATATACAGATAAATTTGTCATAAAATATAATTCTTAAACTCTGTTTAAAGAATTTTCATACGATGTTTTCTAAAACCTAACCAGTGTTTTGTTTTAACTAGAAAAATACAAAATCCACTTACGAATTCTCTGACAATTTGCTTCTTGATTATCTGCCAACTATTTCAATTAAAATTTCATATAAAATTTATAAGAATGAAGGATAAGATTACTAAAAACCTTCAGAAGTGCTCATGGCGTGACGATTTAAACGACAGCCATACTGACAATGCTTTTTATTGGAACTTAAACAAGTGAGCATTTATTTTTCAATTTTTTCGATTTTCATCGTAAGATGCTTTCTTTTTTCTGTTTATTATTCTATCAATTAATTGAATTAAGAATAAGTTACAAAAAATTTAAACTAACCATACATCAAAGCTCGACAACTTATTTACTAGCTAGCATAAATTCTTTGGCAAGAAAATCTGTTAATTCTATAGCAAAGCCAACTCAGGCAAAAGCAACCATGGTCCAGTGTAAACACCGAGAAAATTCTGGATATAAATCAAATCAAAGTTTGTGACAGCGGCATATTCCGGTATGTCCAAAACTTTTAGTCTCTCCCATGGCGAACGAATTGTAAAAAATTGGAATTAATGGCGCCTCTAGATTTCCCTTTGCTTTATTTGATATAAATTTATGACGTAGGGAATAGGAGTAGTGTCTTCCTTTTATGTTAGTCTGTTTCGCTTGGCAGTGATGGATGGCGAAATTTAATTTGTTTTGCGTTTATGCATATAAAATCATGGAAATAAGTGAAGAATTTGCTGCCAAAAATCAAGAATTAATGGAGCAGTTTAGTTCTTGGCACATGTGTGTGTGTGTGTGTGTGTGTGTGTGTGTAAGTGTGGGGCAGAGAGAGCACTGCTTTTTAAATCAAGAATTAAAGGAGGAGTTTTATTCTTGGTGTGTGTATGTGCGTGGGAGGGGAGCATTGTTCTTTAAATCAAAACAGGAATCAAGCTTAAAATAAATGAGGGGCTTGTACAACAAAAGTAGACTTATGCTATAAGCCTATCCTGCAAAGTATTTGTTCAAAAAATGCTTATAAACTGTGTATCAAAAAATATTTTCTAGTTGTACTTGCAGAGATTTTATTCTTTCTTGAAAAGTCTACACACACAGCCATTTATGAAAAGTTTTTGAAGGATTGCGTCAAATAAACACAAATTAAAAAACAAGTTTATTGGATATATAGAATTAGAAAAATAACAAAACTCCGTTAATTTCCATTAAAAAAAAAGATATACAACAATTCTTCAGGAATTAGTAGAAAATTATATGACAAAAGTCTACATACACACTTTAAAATCTAAATAAAAGTATTTATTTTAAAAGGATGTTGCATTGCCTTTTACCGATATTACAGCCTTCATTCTTTTGGGCATGGAATTTACTACTTTTTGTGTAGTTGATTGATCGATTAAATTCCATTCTTCAAGTATAGCCTGTTTAAATTTTTTTTTTATTTCGAACATACCATTTTCATACTTTTCTTCCGATTTCATCCCAGAGGTGTTCTATGGGGTTCATGTCTGGAGATTGGGTTGGTGTATGCGAAAAAACCTTTTTAAATTTACCACTTGCCTCTATAAAAATTTTTGCAATAATTTTAATTATAATGAACTTCTGTATTTCTTGTGACGACATATGATGAAAATTTCACATACTTCATAGGTTCAGCTCTACCATTTAGTAGCGCTTATCATCCTAGTAATTTCCCTTCCCATAAAGTTTACAAGATTCGCATCATTATCGAATGCACTCTTATATAATACAAAATTTTCGGCAACTTTTAACAAGAAGGAAGGCAGATCTGCCTGATATGCCTATCACGCTGCCTCCGGTTGTCGAAAAGCAGTGTTCATTAAAGGCAAAATTTACAGTCAACATATGTTCCAACTAATATCTAATATCCTTGTTAGGCAGGCTCTAAATTATTGCAAAGTTGTCACCTCTTAATAGCACAGCTAAAACTCATTCCGACTACCGAAGGGAAAATAAATAGCTCTCAAAGTCATTCTGGTACTAAAGTTTCCTAAAACCTTGATATCTCTAGTAACTTTCGTGATACCTATACTGCCTTATCTTAGGTGGGGGTAATGGAGCAAGAACCGTACCCATCTAAGTATGTTCACGCGAATCCTTTAAGATGTCCTGAAAAGGCGCCGTTATTCAAGTCTTGTTATCTCTTACACATTCACTGCTGAGAAGATATCTGGGTCTAGTCTATTTCTAGCTGGATGGATACATGATGCCTTCAGGCCTGCAGTTTCGAGTGCCGAGTGAACCACATCCCCATAAATACGAGAATTTCGGATATAATAAGCAAGATACGGTGTCATCTCCCGCAGGATAAATATAATAATAAATTCACGCGGATGAAAGTGTACATAATGGGTGATGTTAACTTGCCGAGTTGAAAATCAGTTCACTTTTCAACACTCTTACGTGGTGTGAAGATGTGGTGCTGCAAGTAGGTTAGCATCCTATGCAAAGGCTTGAAACTTTTAAGATGCCCGGAAAATCTCTTTTGAGAGGTACAATGAAATCTCATCAAAAAACGTCACAGTGGCATTTTTCATCTAAAGTTTGAGTAAAAGCACATTTTTAAACCTCTTCCATTCATGCATCTGCGATGATATGCAAATCAGGGGAATTTTCGTCAGCACTTTTGATAGATATGTTGCTAAGGAAATAATGATGAGTTCTTGGCGTTAAGATAAAAAGCTCGGATGTTTAGGACACAACATAATTATTGACCAGTGTAATAAATTAAAACCGCAGTGTGAGACATCAAGTTAAGTCAGTTACTTTAAGACCTGGCCAGGCCCAAAAATGGCAAAGTATAGTTTGAAAATTAAATAAACAGTTTTTTAATACAATTGCCCCCTTAATTAGGATGTGTTTCGCCCAGTTTGCAATGCGCCCCAATTACTAGCGATTGAAACATAAAACTACATCATTCTATTGTCTGTTCCATTCAGTCTAATACCTTTTAAAATTGGACCCAAATTAAGCAGCTTCTTGGTTGACCAGAGTTTTCGCCTATATGCAAATATTCGTGAATTGCATGAAGTGCGCTTATTGTAAAAAACCCACATCAGAAACTCTTCTTCCTTTGATAAAATCGCCACGAATAACTTTTGCAGAAATCAAGGATATCCAGCTACCACTCAAATCAATGTCGACCCCGTTGAATCACTGGCATTTTTCCTCTGTCTTCCTATATTTCTTTGAAACCACTTCTCTTAGTTAAAATTTGCCTTTCGCTTTCGCATCAATCGTGTTAAGCTGCCTTAAAATTTCATTAAATTTCCTCTTGAACCATTTTCTTGGAATTCAATCAAATTTCACAGTCATTGAACTGAAAAAGTTGAATTGTTTGTGTTTCACTCAATTTTTGTATGATTCAGCAGAGAATCTTGCAACTACTGAAGTACTCTAACCACCCTCTTGAGGCGACTGACGACGATCTCCCATCTTTTCTAGCTCCGGTCCGGTTCCAAATCTGGATATATACGCCATTGAAGGAGCTAGTAGTAAATTCCATGGATGACCGCAATAATTGTCCTATCTGTATCTACTAATCCGCAACTACTGGACAGCTTTTCATTTGTTGATTGCTTTCATGCGTTTAAAGATTTTGAAAACATTCCGCGCAGCAACTTGAGAAGGAAAATAACCCTCTATATTTTTGCCAAGATATCAACTTCCATATTTCCCTCAATACCATTTATTGTTTATTGAAAAGCTCTTCAGGAGTTGACAGAATGAGTGGATTATATAAAGAACATGCTTCCCTCCATTTCTATGACGACGTAGTATAGCAAATTGTAGTGCATAGCATGCATAAACGAGCCCTGCAGAAATCCTCGGCCAGGAAAGATGATACTGTGATCCAATTGAAATGCTTTTGTCTTCCTGAGAGCTACTATTATTCCCGGGATAAGTGACATCTGAAACTTTTCCTCCTTTTTTTTATAATGATGTATTTTGGGGCTGATGTTTTCATGTTTTGCAGAAAAGTCACGTAAAATTCACTGGCATATTTTATAAAATTCGGCGACGGAAGGTGAGCATAGAGTTATGGAAACCGGACTATAGAATTAAGTTCAGCTCTGCTGATGGTATCTATTCATTCCTTAATGGAGGCTTTAAATATAAGAAAATGTAACTGTATGTGAGAATATTTCCTTGATTTTCATTATAATCATGAATCTCCTCAATTGTCGAAATATGAAATCGGCTATTTCCGGCACTCAATGGCATTTTCGTCTCAAAATTGACAGAGTTTCGTCGAAATAAGCAATCAACATAAATGCCACTTTTGAAGGATATCCACTTTTATGGTCCATCTTTATTGTCACGTTTAATGATATTCTGGGAGAAGAGCCGACCGGCTTACATGTGTCAAAGAAGAAGACGCAAAAATTCCTCTCGTAAACTTCCTTGATTGACAGATGGAATCTAATGGCAGCAGCCATGTGCTTTTATATCACTATTGAATTGCAATAAAAACGAAGGAAAAGCTGGTTAATTCTAACATTTCTGCCCGTATCCTCTAAATCCTCTGGGGGTGGTATAAGAGTGTAATTCCCTTTGGGGAATTAAGATTTGCTCAGAAGATATACCGCTTTGTGTGATGGGAACAGCATGTTGAGGGTGCATTTGTTAATTTGAGATAGCGGTGCTTAAGGATACTAGAAATATCCTGTGGGTTGCTTTTATATGAGCGACTTGATAGCAAGTCAAGATAAATTTTATACGACTTTTATGCCGCAAAACATGGCTCCTTTATGACTGTTAGAGGTGAGTAAATCATCTAAGATAGTTTTCCTCAAAGTCAGCACAGAAGACTTTTTTTTAGGATTACAGGAGTTCGGATGTTACTTACGAAGTTACTTTAAGCTTGTCATGAGATTAATCGTAGAAATTTTGTCTGACGTTTGTGTATATTTAATTAAATGCTAAAATTACTGGAATTTAGTTCACTTTGTGCGCAAGCAAGCAGCACATGAATCCCATAAATTTCAACAAAATCTATTAAATCCAAAAAAGTTTTTAACTTTTACCCTAGTACTGGGATCCCCAGCCTTTCATCTTCTTTTCTTCAAGACGACAGAAGAGGAGAAACCTTATGTTTTAGTAAGTTTTAGCCACAGGGAATTTTTAATAAAGTTCTCTTTGCTGACATTGCAATTCAAACAGTTTCCATAATATTCGAACAGAAAACTGTAGAATTGTTGAGTGAGTTTAAGCGCCGATTGTAATAGCGAAACTTTTCACACCGCCGCCAGTTTAAATGCTTCAATTACTAACTTCAAAGGAAAGGCAGAGAATTAACTCTATATGTTCTCTGGCACTGTTGGGTTCCTTTGCCCTCTAAATAAAGCGAACCCAACAAAAGCAAAATTCTATGTGTAGCCATACGCACCAGCACCCCATGAGTCTTAATTAAATGAAATTTTACGAAGGCCACATCCAATATTCCTCACTGGCTCACAAGTGATTTGCTTTAATTTGTTGTTCTTTGCTGTGTTTGCTGCTGTGTAGCCTGTAGTCATCTAGGCAGTTTTCCCTGAAGCTTTATGTTCCTTTCCTTTCTTGTTCTACTAAAGGGAAGTGCTGTGGAAGGGAGGAGTCAGGGACTAAAATTGGAAATAGCACTAAATTTGGCTGATTTGGCTACGCTTGGTCTCTGATGGAAGTTTTTCTACTTCGTAAAGCATACAAGAACAGGGAGAACATGGGCCATATGTCCAGAATAAAACAGACTCTATACCACTGACACGGAGGTTTCTTAAAGATCAAATAGAAAAAATTCTGAAACAGAAGACTCAAGAGTCAAGAAGGAAAGTAATTTTGCCAGATTCTCTCATGTCCTGGGCTCTGTGGATTGGTGTGCGGTAAGGAACTAGGAATGATTCTTGCGTGATCAAAATTTATTTCAGAGAAATCCTTTAGCAAATCACTCGTGCGAAAACAATCTTGAATCTGAGTAGGTATATCTTTTTCGTCCTCCCGGCACAAATAGTTCTCTGCTTTGGATATCCATTATTATTGCGCTTGAAGGATGAGGAATAAGGATGTCTCTCCCTTTTGTACCAACCAAACATGCATTCCTATCAAAAGACCTAAATAAAGGACGTGAATGTTTTACCAATAAAATCTGAAATTTTTGGTATTGACTTTTACATTTTGCGTTGTAAATATTTTTTTTTACAAGAAATTCGATAAAAGATACTAATGGAATCAGGACGATAAATTAAAGGAGAAAGGTTGAAAAGTGAAACACTGAATTTTTTAAGCAGAAGGGAATTCGTTAAAGGTGAATGTAATCTAGTGTGATATATCTACATCCACTTTTGGCATATTTAGCTTTTCCATAAATTCAAAGAATTCAGTTTTATAATACATCCCCCAAAAAGAATTAATATCCATTTTTAGGGCTGTGACGCAATTTTTTCATGTAAACTTCGATTTGGAGTTTTGGATATCTATATATATATAATACATATATGTTTATACATAAGAATCTTACGTATCTGCCTTGTTGTCGTATACATACGTCTTGGAATGTATGAGAATGTAATGCCGGGCCTCGATTGTTTTGTTTCTGTATCCAATCGTACGTTGCAAAGCCTTTTGTCAAATTTATGGACCAACTCCTATGTCGGTCTTTTCATTTGCTGGGGAGCACAAATGCTGTTGCTACACCACACACCCTTTTGTACGTCCAATTTAGTGGATGAAACTATGTATAGCGTTTCGGGCATGATAAAACATTGAAACAGCCATAAATACAGTTGGGTCACTGAGATCCAAATTGTCCATCTCCCATCTCGAAATTCTAGTGGATCTGAAAGAGTACAACAACTATGTTACAGTAAAATTGAAATGTTACGTTTGATTGCATCTATGTAAGGAATTCTCAAGTGCTTCTCCAGTCATGCATTGTGGCGTTCATGGATGGATACTGTGAGGAAAAATGTGTGTTTCGTCGTATATACATTCTTCATGATGTAATCAATTACATCGAATTAGTGGCTATTTGTTTTCAGTGACGACACAGATCGGATGGAAGTCAACACTCCAAAGGATATTTGATTCGCGTAATTGGATAATTAGCAATTCGAAGAATGTACATTAATAGTTCACCTTTTGCCATCAAATCACAGTGCTTACTGATCTGTCGTTAGAATGCCATTGATTCGTTGTACAACTAAAAGTTTCTGAAATTTTTTAGTAGCCCCAAGGATTAGAGAAAATTTTTAATGTCTCAACAGTAAAATAGGATTAATTCTGCTTACACTTGGAGAGTTTTACGTGCCCATAAAGTTGTATATAAATCGGCATTACATTGTAACCCCACCCATGGTAGTAATCGTGAGACTGTGGATAGTAGGATTGTGCCTTCCACTTACGCAATTTACATAATCCTTTATGCAGTAAGAAACAAACTGATAACCATATTACTGTGCTCCGTAACAGCGTAAATGGGATGTTATATAATGTGATTTGAAATTTATGATGTTCAGTGAGAAGCGAAGCCAATGAAATCGTTCGAATAAAAGTAATGACTTTGGCTGGAGCATAGGCGAAAAACGAAACGGCCATATAAAAGTGCACAGATTCAAATTTGAACACATAAATAAAGTCGAAAAAGCTATTTTATGTACGTTTCATAATAAATCCCGGATTTATATCATTTTTTAGAGTTAGCGCGGCAAGAAGGAATTTATCGCTTTCAATTTTCACTCAATGACTCTGAGTGAGGAAGGAGGGAAACAGGATTAGGAAGCCATGGCCATGTGAACTGGATCGAACAAACATTTTAAAATAATCAATCAATTAAATACTGTCAGTATATGAAATCTTATGGGCCATGAATTACGAGTTTTTAGCCACAAAAAAACGCGTTTAATTATCTTATAAAATGAATTTCAAATTAAATTTTGAAAAAAAAACAAATTGGAAACGTTGTGTTTTTTTTTCAGCGTCTTCAAAAATTTGTAGGTAGGTATCTAAAACAAAGTTATAGTTAATTACATGTATTCAACTAAATTGAACTTTTTAAGGTTGTTAGGCTAGGCGAAAAAATTTATAAAGGGAATGAAATCTTGCGCAGATCTTTCATGATCTAAAAAGCGAAGGAATAAAATCTAAGTTTATAAACAGTTTAAAGAAAAACATTTTCTGTTAAAGACCGTAAGAAACGTGGTTGCCTGCGAATTATGAAACACTAAAATAATAAAAGAACATATTATGTAGAAGAAAGTTTTCAGCACTCTCTAGCTCATGTGATTTGAAATAATCTTATAGCATAGCATGCCCAATAAATTTGTATACCATATTTTGCCGGCTTGGATGGTATATCTAGTCTTTTCAGGATATGCAAAATACTTCTTGTGCACAGTTATTACCGCACAAAGTGATTCTAAGCGAACATAACCCAAATATCTTTTTATATCTCTTGCCTTATCTAATCTTTGCCGAGTTTTCTGCACCCTTCGGTTATCAAAACGAATAAAACGCGTGTTAGTCCAGAATCATTGGTATGGCATCAGTTGTTTGAAGATAGATAGAAGATGATAGAAGTGACTAAAAACGAATATAGTTCTTCGTCCATAGATTCTCAAACTTTCGGTTTTTCGGATTTCGGATTTCGGATTTTTTCCTTTATTATATTGTTCGATCAATTCTCTAGCTTTTCTGTTTGTTTCTCTCATGTTTATTACAACCATTTCGTTGGTGATGAACGAGGGGTTTAAAGATGAAAGGCTAACTGTTCCATCACTCTGATATAAAACGTTTTACAGTATGACTCGAGAAGACACAGGAGGTATCTTACACCATTTACATAGACCATTTGGAGCCATTTCGAACTACAAAAATGTTTTTTATGCTCCGGCTGCTTTCAAAATTTTTACCCCTTCCATCTCATTTTCATCATAGTCGTCTTCATTGCTTTCTTCTTCAACTGATATGCAAAATTCGACACCAAAGTGATCAAAGACGTAGATATAAGGGTTAATGTTATTCTTTTATAAGAGTGAATCAAATAAATTAATAAGTATTATTATCATTACTACTTTATTGAATAGGTTCATTCAGCTGCTATGAGTTTTATACTATACTATAATATATTTAGGTGTGCTGATTTCTCTGCTCAAATACACACTTTTTATATTATAATAAATAATAATTGCGAAACAAATATACTTCCTGCGTAAATTAAAACATTCAGGCAAGTTATGATACTTAGAATTTTCGGAAATCGAGTGTATCAATACTTTTTTGG